>OMNW01007913.1:0-14961 GCA_900303245.1 Selene dorsalis
TACTTGCAAACTACTCTCTTTGCCTGTCTCTTCACAACAATATGTTTTATAGATAATATATAATAATAAAAATAATATACAATGACATCTTGGTTAATCACAACAAAAACCACAAGATTTCTGGCCTTTTAGCATATCCTTAAAAGATAATTTTTTTTACCATTATCTGCTCCTCCCACACTGTCTTTTCATTTATGTGTTCATTGTTTATCTGTCTTTTCTTGCTTATTCATCTCTTGCATGTCTTGGCAATGACTACTGAAATACTTAAGTCCATAAATCACAAATTGTTTGACAGTTTATGGTTGTTAACTTTGCAGACAGTGTTGAATAATCCATTAGAGCAAATAATGACTGAGCAGCAGCTGTGGTTAAGATGAGATCATTTTATGCATAATCTGTCAGATGTATGTGTTATAAGATTCTGGTTCAATCCTGGTTTGAGTCTGCTGTGAGAGAAGAGTCTTTTTTGAACAATGTGAAGAGCTGTGGTCCTATCAGCATAACCGCCACAGGGATCTGCACCACTGGATGAAACTGCTATGAATAGTATCAGGTTGTCTCCAGCTTGTCTTGTGTGGAAATGTAGATGCAGAGATTTCAGAACACACACTTGAAGCGTACGTAGAACAGCAAAGCAAGTTTATTACTCATGCTGTGGGTTTTATTAAAAAATCAGTAGGTTGGAGTAGACGGTGGACTCAGTGCACATCAGCCTGGCTTTATCTGTGTTGCTTTGTCGCACAAGTTTATTATGGAACCATTAGGGTACAGCAGTATATTTTGGTCCAGGAGAGCACATTGCCTCTTATTTGGAGGCATGCTGTAAATCCCCAGTCGTAATGATGGTGCATTAGCACATCTGCTAGAACAATGGGGAAGGCACTGAGCTGACAGTGGGCTCACATAATCATTCAATTAGCAGGCTTAGGGGGGTCAGTGCATTTCAAGACCCCGGCATTGAACTTTACGGACTTACTCACTTCTCAAATTATTGCTAGGGGGAACAGGGTGAGAGGTGGGCAGGGCATCTTTATGCATGGCTAACACTCCACAAAAGTTATGAAACATTTGAATAATGATGACAATTATGTGATTATGCACTAAGGCATGAATTTTTATTTCCCATACTTGAGGTATTTATTAGTTGTATTAGTGTTATATTGGTGCAAAATTGACCTAATTGGCTCAGTTAACACAATACTATTAACACTATTAACTATAAATATAAAAAGTAAACTAAATGTTGGTAAAGCTTATGGTTACATAAAGCAGTGATTATGTTTGATAATGAGTAATATCATGCAAGATCTTGCCAGTAGTTCATTTACTGCATCAATGCTCATGGACACTAGTTTAATTTTTTGAGGAATACTTGTAGTTGTTGTAAATACTCTCTAGGTCTTAAAATTTGTTTATGAAAATGTAACATCTAGATTGTCTTTATAATCACGTGTTGAAATATGTAAACAACTGTTTAAATGTTGAGGTCACGTCAGAACGAACTGAACCGGTCAAATAATGCACAAATATTTATTCAAGATCCTGGGCTGAGACTTTGCTTTTCCCCCTTTCTGTCCTTTCATCTACTCACCCACCACAACCTTCTCGTCTGCCTGAATCCATGTCCAGTTGATCCAGTTAAAGCATTTTATATAATGGATCCTGCCTGTGTTAAGATAACTCAATTTCAAGGTGAAATCTTAGCAACAAAGACACTAAAACGTACTGCAAGGTACAGCAAACCACCCGAATGAACAAGATCGGATTTAAAGATTCAAATATTGTAAAATAGGCTTCAAAAGTAAATTGTTTTTATTTTCCTTCACTTCCCTCTCTCTTTTGACATTCAGTCTCATTTGGTCTCTCAGTTCAAGAGCTCATAATACTCTGCCTGGCAAGATGTCTGTATCAACACTGACCTTCTTCATTCAGTGTGTTGCTTTAGAAAAACATCCAGATATTACATCCTTTTTAGCTGAACTGTGCGCTACCACAGTCTGCAGTTAACTCACATTTGTGTGAATGTTTTTGAATATGTCACACTTACATGTGCATAAGTACACAGAAGCATGTGTATGTGTCTTTTGGTTTGAATGAAAATCTACACCCTCTGTGAGGTATAGTAGCCTACATCTGATGTGGATATATAACATGCATGCTATCATTTGCATGTCTTGCCTTACTTGTGTGTGTGTGTGTGTGTAGGTGTGTGTATAAAACTGCTGTACCAGCCCGCAGCCCACTCAGGCCAGATTGTATCACAGATTACATTAGCTGCTGCAGACGCCTTGCAGACAACCTGCCAAACACAATTGTGTTACATTCTGTGGAGTTTAGCAAGAAGGTGCAGTGGATGGCAGCAGGAAACAGTACACCATTTTTAGATCCGCAAACACATGTGATACATGTATTAAGGTGTGTGTGTATGTGTGTGTAGTTGTGCATACATTTTGTCTATACAAATACTGTGTAAACAGCAGGCTGAACCAGCTGTTGGTGGTCAGTACTGGAAACTGTTGGCTGCTCTAATCCACAGCGTTGTCCATGTATACACATGTTAATCATAACATAAAGAGTAACCAATAACTTCAGCCCCTTGTAATTAGCAAGCAATGTAATTAGTTTTTCAATATGAAAAAATAATTAGCAATTAATTATGTCTGTCTTGTAAGTTGCACAACATGGATGGTGATTCATGCTATGAAACAAAGGAGGTTGTTGACACAAGTCTCTCATTCAGTATACTGTATTTTGAAGTAACTAAAAAACATCTGCTTTAAATTACCAGTGTCTATTTTACTTCTTGTGAGGATTGTTTAATTTCCTTCCGCCATTCAAATAAAAGAAGTTCAACTGAGGTTTAAGAGTAAAGTCCCTTACTGACATCTGTTTTGACATCTGTTGATCTGTTTTGGTCAGTTTCTTTCCCCCCACTGGGTATTGACCGCCAATACTTTATGTACACACACACACACACACACACGCACACACACACACGCACACAGTCGCTCTCTCTCTGTCCTCAGATTCCTTGACTTAAATTAATTTTACTGGAGCACAGTTGGTCAGACGTCCAAGCAGCTCTTGTTCCAAAAAGCCTTATTCTTTAAGTTTGGATCTGAATTTATATTTCTCATTTGTCTTAATAACAACAACAACGACAGCGTTTGCCGTCCAAGTCAAAACAGCTCACCTTGTCTCGCATGGAACAAGAATTATCCTTAGTCTCACTCACACCTGCTGATGTCTTGAGAATTGTTTTAAATGATTTGGTGCTTCGGAGCCAGACCAGTCTGCGAGTGAGTGAGTGAGTGAGTGAGTGAGTGAGTGAGTGAGTGAGTGCAAAACTGTGAGGGAAGAATTCCCCAGTCAACCCAACAGTGTGCACATACTCAACTGTGAGTGAAGAGTGACTCCCAGGGCCAGAAAGGAATTAACATGGCTGCTCTGAACCCACATACAACAACTCCAACCAGACCGATAGAGACAGACACACAGACTTTCTGGCAACTGACTCTGAAATGGCCAAATGAAATGATTCATTCAGAGACACTGAGAGAGATTTGTGCAGCTTCCTGGAGCACGAGTGGTGAGAATGTGTGTTTTTATCAGTTCGGCTGAGCTGGAGATGGCAGGGGAGGCGCTGAAGAGGACAAAACATGTTCTGTTTCTCTGGTCAAAGACAGACATAGCCCATTAACCTTGCCCTCCGCCTCTTACTCTTGCTTCCACACAGCTCCCCTCTGTCCACTGGTGCTGAGGAAGCCACCCTCCTCTTTGTTTCAGCAGTGCTATTGTTCATTTACTCTGTGCACATATCCAGAGTACAAACAGCCACTTGGGAGAGAACTCTGTGGTGTAATTTCTGTCCATTTTCCCTTTTATTTATACTTTTCTTTTTCTGTGTGTGTGTGCATGTGTGTGTGTGTGTGTGTGCATGTGTGTGTGCGGGCACGTGCGCGTACCCTAGTCGCCTGCAGGTCCTCTGGGAGTGTGTGAGAGACAGTGGTAATAATTACAATTCCATTTTGTTCCCTCGTTGACTCACCCAGTTCTGCAGCAAAGCCTCATTTAACAAGCCCTCTGCTCTCCCTCTCACTTCCCTCCTTCTTTTTAACTCCGCTTTAACCTTTTCATCAGATTTCTCCTCTTGCCTCAGTGTTCAAATGTGTCTCTGCTGTCTCTTACATTAATACTGCTGTAGGAGTCAATATGTTTTATATAGAGGTGCAATGTAGGTGTGCGCAGGTCAGATCGGTGCTCGCAGCAGATATGGATGTGGGCGGATCAGGGAGACCAGTTCTACTGTTGAACCTTTTGGAGGTGTAGTGACACTTTAAAGTAAAAGACAGAAGGCACCCTAAACACTGTTACCACCCCCTGGCTGATGGAGCTGGCAGAGATCTACATTGCATCTCTGGGTCTATTTGGCTGTGGCCTTTGATGTATTCTTATTACTGCAGATACCTGGTCAAATGTGGAAAGTATAACTGCAGAGAAAAATATTCACCGTACTGCCACACTGAGGCAAAAATGAAATATTAATGGTAACTTTTGGACCATAATGCACTGCAGCTTTCATCTTTATGAGCAGTATTATGGCCCAGCTCTTAGACCACAACAAAGGTCAAAGGTCCCCTGCACAAAAATACCCCACACTATCATCACTGCCATGTACCCTCGTACACAAAATTATTGTTGTCTATATTATACTTTTATGTTCTCTCTAACCGCAGCATCTTTCATCTCTTCCTCTTTTCCTCCCCTGCTCTTCTATCTCCCTTTATTGCCTCTATTTCATTCTTTCAGTTTCTAGGCTAAATACTAAACATCCTTTATATATTTGAACAACGTACACCCACAGGCCATACACACTATGGCCTTTGGGTGTATGTGTGTATTCTACCCATGTAATATTACAGTGGCTTTATCCTGCAGACTCACTTGGTTGCCCTATGTCAGTAATTTCAGCTGTCAATAAATTGGTTTCACTCTTGTGTCTCCACTCTGTTTTAGTGTGGTTACACATCTTTCTTCCTGCTGATCAGAAGGAATTGGAGCTGATCTGTTGCTGAAATGCTCAAGTTTTTCCACTTTTTATTATTTGAGTGGTTTTATTATCTGCTAATGCTCAAAACACGATTGTGTGCGGTATGTAGATTTCCACAGTCAGTTTGATGCTCCATGGAAGTTCCTCATTCAGTTAGCCAGTCATTGGGAAAAGATGATATCCCGCCTTTCCTGTTGGCACTCTGAATCCAAGGAAGACTGGCTGAAATGCAGAGCTGGAGTGGGATCAAGGCTCCGTCTGGGGTTTGGATGCAGCCTGCGGGCTGCCAATTGATAATCACTGCCCGGCAATCTGAATGCTGCTGATTTAGTGCCATTGCTTCCACTCCACAGCCTTTTCTGAGTAATTTTCATTTCTTTGTAATGTCTGAGTCATTGGGCAGGAAGGCCAACAGATTCTTGCCAATAGAAAATTTACTTTAAAATTCCGCTATTATATTTTCCCAAAAATCAGTTGAGATGGAGCAGCTGACAGTACTTGCAGTGGCAGCACTTTTTCATTGAAGGGAGTTGGCACTAACTCCTGTTTTTAATGTCCTGTAGTGAGCTCTTGGGTTGTGTAACAGCATAGCTGTACTTAAAATATAATCCATCAGAATAGCAGTGCAGTCACAATAAAGAAGATATAATATATAATACACTTGAGATCAATCCCATTACAGTTCACAGTGAAGGTGCAGTAGTCCGGTCGCTCTGTTCATTTCAGCTGATGTAATATTACATAATAAAGCAAACAGATCTGCTGGCCAATGTTTAAGTACTGGGCTTTTAAAGGAGCACAGCGCCGCGCTGAGAGGGTGGAGAGCGAAACTCGTGGGTTAAGATATTTACACAGGGAACTGAAGAACAAACATGGCTGACCTCATATTTGAGGGAGGGTCACCTGGTGTCAGCTGAAGACAAGGCTTTGTATGTGTCTGTGCGCAGTTTTTCACACATGGAAACTTGTAAAAGAAAGTAGGAGTGAAATCCAGCGGCTGGCTTGTAGTAACACTGTACAACCAATGTCCAATATAGTTCATATTTAGATCTTTGATTCTCACTATCACTGCATCTTTTTATGTAACACAGACTATGTGGTTGATTTTCACATACAGTATTGACAGATGTTATGTTTTTTGAGGCTCTTGGAAATATCAACCTTCTTAACAGGCAAAAATGTTAAGATCAGCTGTCTGTTACTGTTCTTATCATCTTTAATGCCATTACACAGTGACATCCTCTTCATCTTTTGCAGTTGGTCTCCATCATGTCCAGTCTCACACATGCACAGACACTTTCTTCTTCTTTCAATGTCTCTGTGGGGCTCACAGAACAGCTGAACTTTGCTTCTGTGAGATATTCTGCTGCCAGACTCCCAGAAGTCATGTCATTGGTATTCCCAGTCTGTCGTTGTTGCCCTGCCGTGGCTCCCTTTTCTCGCCATGTTTCACACTGCCATCATGCCACCTTAACATAAGCCTCAGCCTTTCGGTTTTTTTGCTTCTCACTTTCTTTTGTCATTGTTTTCTTATTCGTTCTGTTTCATTTTGCAAAACAGAAGCTGACAGAGGTGCATCTTTATAGCCTGCTGGCTTTTTGAATATGAAAAATGCAAACTGATTCATTATTGCTAAAAGCAAGAGCAAGAGAGACCCAGACACAGTTTTCAAACCAGTCAGGCTATGTGTGCCAGTGCAGCACTTACTTGCAGTAGATACAGTCTGCAGCATAACGAGCCTTCTGTGGTGTGCAACAGTTCAACTTCTCTATAGTTTTCAGACCAGGGAAGTCAAGAGTCACATCTGTCCAGATAAGAGCAGCATGTGTTATAGAGAAACACAGGAGCTCTCATCTTACATCTAACTGTTTCCTTTGCTACAGGAGTGAAACTTTGTGTAATAGATGAGGTAGACACCTCACAAAGAGCAGGTTCTATAAGGCATTCAGTTTTACAGAGTCAAATAAATAGCCTCAGTAAAGCTTAGCTGTTGAATTGTGCTTATACAAAGATAATGACATACATATTTTCTAGTACAGTATTTAACAAAAGCATCTATAACTAAGTACCCTTGATTAAACTTTTCTTTAATAACCATAACCTGGGTGGCTGAGAGAGACAGAGTTCAACAAGTTGTTTTTTATTTTTCATAATTACATTAAGTAATTTTTTGGAGTGGCTGCACCATAATGTTTGTTTCATCGCTGCTGTTGAAATGCAAGCCAAGACAAAGACTTGTATCCAAGCAACTATTTGAAGGCCTCTACACACCCCTGCTCCCTTTGTCCCAGTGTTAGTCTGTCTATTTGCATATGCATGTGTTTTTAAAGTCACTTGCACCATCACCCACAGCACACAGACATATACCGTATATCCAAAACAGAAAAGAATGGTTTTCATGGTAAAATATATCATTTAATATACCAAGAATTATCAACAATCCAGAAAATGTTGCTGTCAGCTTTAGTCTTGGAAGTACACCTGTAAAATAATATGACTTCAAACACATCTTATTTGAGTTATTCCGTAAAGTTATGGAGTGGCTCTGTAGCGGGCATGCTTCATAAGACAGGCTAGTGTACCCTCTACTGGCCATGACAGGAAGTACAGTTTTCAGTTGTGTTACTTTATTTAATGGTAACTTATAAAGAACAACATAATCTAATAGTCAGGGCAAACAGAAAATTCAGCCCCCACACACACTCTGCAGTCCTGCAGGAACTGTTTTTTTTTTTTTGTTTAAACGTTTTGTTCATATGTATTTTCATTTTCTATCTCCACCCCACTTCCTGTACTTTGTGTGTATTATCCTACTTTATATTATTAATTAAAATTGTATTATTTGATTTAGTCGTGGTTGAGTTATATGATGATTTAGTATATTCTGTTTTCATAAACACAAGCTCAACCCACTGAAAAAAAAAATCTCTCCTTGTTGGTCTGGTCAGGGCAATTTAAAAAAAATGACACGTCGTTGCTTGGGCTTTGCATACCTACGGCCAGGAAATGAAATATACAAAACACAACCTTTAGAGCATTACGCACAGAGGTTAAAAGCTCTATGCCCTGCTAATGTCCACTTCCACCACTGCCTCCTCTATACAGTAACTGTCTATTCACTGTAAAAACACATATGATACACAACCATGTTTATAAGCAGACACAGCTCATATCAACATTTATCCCACAGTTGTTACTTTTACAGCTGCTGCGCCAGTGAATGTGCAGGCTATTAGAGACCGCCTGCTATTTCCTCCAGAAGATGAAACAGACAAAATGTGGCATCCATTATTAAGCTCACATATTAAATTCATTTATCTCCCATTTTGGCTCCTCTTGGTGAAATTGAAAGATGGTAATAATGAGGAGGCAGCGAGGCCTGGTGTTTTATCTGAGCATCGGAGTCTTTATTCCAGTCTTTCCTTCTCTGCTCTAGAGTGCATCCATATCAGAGCGGACTCAGCTGTACAGTAGATGTTTTCAGGACCTGTAGACTGACTTTGCACGCACAGCTGAGCGCTGCCAGTTTAGCATCGCTCAATAACTTCCCACACCTCGAGCTGCTTCAGAGAGTGTCTGTTAGTCTGTCCACTCAGCGACTGTATGCTACCTCTCTGTCTCTCTCCCTTTCTCTCAGCATATACAGTATGCCTGTGTATGTGTGTGTATGTGTGTTTGTGTTTGTGTGTGTGTTCTACAGCAGTTCATCCCATCACTCATCTAACTTCACCCCTCGTTCAGCGCCTAAATCCTCCACCACAGGTGCTATAAAATAAAAGCAAACAATGGGAAGCTATTTGTTGATTATCAGAGAGTCATCTGACTCCATTGGTGCAACCTCACTGAAAATAAAATGAAGTGACTTTGGCTGGGAAGGTTTTAGCAGCGATGCAATTAATAAAATAAAGCCATAATATAAGTAATTCTTCATATGATCATTCATTTTGCCCTGGGTTTTACAGCATTTGTGGCATCCTGTTAGATATCGAATAACACTGTATCTGTATTGTACTGAACTCAGCAGTGACAGTTCCTCTTTGATTTTGTACATTTATCCCCCTAATCCTATCAATACTGTTCCCCCATTCAGAATATTCCAGATAACACACTGGGTTTAGCAGTTATCTCATGCAGTATTAACATACTGGCTTTGCACCCTCCTCTCCAGGGCAAAGGTCAGTCAGCATCTTAACTGCTCAGGCTGACTCTGTAGTGTGACTGACAGGGCCACATGGAGAGATTTCTGGGGTCTCCAGAGGTTGAGCCAAGCGAAGCAGGCATTCGGTCTGCCCCCGCAGGGATGCTGGGTGCATTGTGTGCAGATAAACATAGTATCTGTGTCTATCTCTGTGTGTGTTGGCAGGGTCACTGGATGTGTATATGTGCATGTTTGAGTGTGTGCTACTGTAGCTCAGGTCTGGCAGTGCTCCAGCGCTCAAGACTGATCAGTGTTAACGTCTCTGGTGTGCCCTTGTTTACTGAACAGCTAAATACAGGAGGACAAGAAGAGGGCCGTTGGCTACTTAAGTGTGACACTGCCTGCAATTTTGAATCATTGTTCTTGTAACACTTCCTGCATTTGCTCCCTATATGGCTCAGGCAATCCTCAGTCCTACTAGGCTGTGACTTGCAGTTTGATCTCCAACACCTGCATTTTTCCTATTGATGTTCTACTGCTGCTTAAAAGAAAGTATTTGTTTTTCTCAACCAAAGCAATTTGTACTGTAGGAACCAGACAGAATATGAACAAAGACTTCAGTGCACACACAAGACAGTGTGCTCATTTAGTTAGTGAAACAAGGCTGATTTAATAACTCCATCAGTTATCTGCACTGCAGTGTTGTTGTGTGGTGAATGTGGGGTTTGCTATAGGACTGTGCCTTGTTTTCTTGACTCCCTGTAATCACACTTGAGGCATTTGCCCATTTATGTGTCTCTATAGACAAATTCAGATGTTCTTTCTATTCTCTATTGTCCTCAGTGAATGAAGGTAAAAACATGATCCCCATGGACCCCAACGGCCTGTCTGACCCATATGTGAAGCTCAAGCTCATACCAGACCCCAAAAATGAGACCAAGCAGAAGACCAAAACCATCCGCTCCAGCCTCAACCCTGTGTGGAACGAGAGCTTTACTTTGTGAGTCAACTAGCTGTTGTCACTCTACAATGCACTAATGTATTGTGAAATTCATGGCCTTATTATTATAATGTAATGAGAATTCAGTGTTAGATGTACCTTAAAACATTATAACCTAGTTGTGCTTATACATATGTTTTTAATATATATTTTTTTAGTATAATAATCAGAATTTCATCTGTGTTGCACAGCAAGCTGAAACCTACAGATAAGGACCGCAGGCTGTCGGTGGAGGTGTGGGACTGGGACCGGACCACTAGAAATGACTTCATGGGAGCCCTCTCTTTTGGCGTGTCAGAGCTAATGAAAGCTCCAGTCTGCGGATGGTAATGCTCACTCACTTAAGGACTGACTACTGTCATTGACACTCGTGAAATTAGTCCATGTGGTATGAACTGGGCTGTAAGTTTCCAGTTTGAGGCCCACTCAACATATAGATTATTGCATCTCTGTATTCGTATCCCTTACTCAGTGACAACTTATCGATTTATAAAATATGAATTTACAGTATATACATTCAAAAATTGTCCCGTTTTTTGGTAATAGCTTGCAATATCAACGTTAGTCACACCTGGTAACAGTACTGCTCACCATCAATAGAAATAAAAACGTCAACAGAACATCAATAGAAATAAAAACGTCAGCAGTTTAGTGCAGATGTGAATCTGGGATCCTGTAACTCCTAGTATCCATAAAGAAACTTGACAATTGTGTTTATCTTTGCTCTCGGAGGAGTTGATCAGAAAAAAGGAAGGTAAACACCTGCTAGTTTCCTATCTTACAACATCTCTCTCTGTCTTTATCCCTCTGTTTCTGCCCTCCTCCTCTTGCTCTTTCTTCCTGTCTTTCTCCTCCTTGCTTCTTCCCTTTCTTTCTGGTTTCCTCTTCCAGGTACAAGTTACTGTGCCAGGAGGAAGGGGAGTATTACAACGTTCCCATCTCAGAGGAGGATGATGGTAATGAGGAACTGAGGCAGAAATTTGAGGTGAGGACCACGCTTAAATAATCACCACTGTGCATTATTGTCATGTGATATTGTCTTGTTAAGTGTGTAAACCTGCTTTTATTATTAGTTCTCTGTGAGACTTCTCTTTTGGGTGACTACTAGTAAAATATTTTCTTTGTATTGAATGCATATCAGAGTCACTATTGATGGCGTGGTAATGCAATCACTGTCATAGCTGTGCCCAGGTACTGGCCATCACACTAACACCCTTGTTTATATTATGTTTACATATTCATTAAGGCAAACGTGCTAAATGGATTATGCATGCTATTTTTCCCGTTTAAGAGACGCAGTCCTCGGCGCGCCTGGTTAGTAGATCAGCTTTGCGTGTGCAATCAAGTTTGCACACATTTTTACACTCGCAAACCTTAATTGAATCAGGCCCTAAGACACTATTAATGGGTGAGTATGATCATCTCAGCTGTTGGACCAGTCCCCCTCAGCTTTGAAACAAGCACGTCCCTGAGAATCATTGAGCGGCCACATGCTCTCCTCAGCTGTTAAATTAAAGGCGTCAGTGAGACAGCTGCAGCTTTCAAAGACCTCAACAGCTCGAGGTGGTTTTGTGTTGGAGAATTCATTTCTATAACAAACGTGTGTGCGTGATGTGTGTGATGTGTGTGATTTGTGCGTCGATTCTTTCTTACATCTGAGAGATTTCATTCTGGAGTTAAATCAAAGCAGCCCTTTGATATGTCTTTTTTTTTGCACAGGAAGCTGTCTTTTAATCTACAGATATTTTCTTTGACAAAAATGTAAAAGGTATGAGAAGAAGGTTTGATACAGTATCTTGATTTAAACTCATTTTACTGAATATGTATCATAAATTAGTTAATAGTCACATAGCTACTACTCAGACATTTATGTGTATGTATATATAATATATATATATAAAGAGTTTTGTCAGGTGTCAGATCCTTGAGGCTTTGTACATCAGAGCTGATTTTTGTCAGTTCCTAGTATGTTGAAATAAAAACTCCCTAGAATTCAGTCTACTTCCAAAGGATATGGAGACTTGATCACTCACTGTGCTGCACTATGAGCAGTGTAGCTGATGTTGACCATTTTCTGAAGTTGTAGCTGTGCAGTTATTTGTGAAAGTTAAATAGGATATATATATACATATATAATATTACATTTGACCTTGTTAGATGATTTATGTAACTGATTTTGCTCAGTGTTGTCCTGCAGTGACAATTGTAAATTATATAAAATGATTTGATGATCATCATTATCATAGCACATTTCTGACATTGATGTCAAATTTCAAGAATTAATAGACAGCGTGATTTCCATGGGGTCCTTGTCAGACGACGTTGTTGTCGCTCGGGCCCTAATAAACATCATTAAAATATCTTGAATTAAACTAAATCCCGCCCAAACTCACTGTAAATATAAAAATACATTGTACAAAATCATTTTCAAAGGTGGATGATGAGGTTCGACTGCATGCTCCTTTCCTTCATACATTTTTCTGCATCAGTGTTTCTGGCCTGCTGAGAGCCAGACAGCACTCTGTGTGGTCCTCTGATTTTACTCTCATATTGTTCAGCCTCTCAGTGGGAGCCCAGGCCACATGACAAGACTTTATAAATTCATCTTCTGTGACATTTCTGCCACACAAAGTGGAGAGTTCTAGATAGAATATGAAAAATGGAACGGATGAAAGTTCATGGTTAGAATTGAAAGCCAAAACTATAGTGCATATTATTTTGGTGACAAAATAGTTAATGTTTACCAAAAAAATATTCGCACATACATCCGTCTTCTGTTGTAGGTGCGTAGGTGAGTGTCACTTCAATCTTTAGAAGAAGGAGAATCCTGCACACTGCTTCTTGCTTAGCATCACAGTTCATTAGATAACTGACGTTTCAGTCACAAGACCATCATCTGAGTATTACAAACATTTCACTTCCTACATCTTAAACAGACACAGCTCCACCCACCCACAGTGTACAGGTGTGAGGCAATCAGCCTATCAACCTGTGGGAGTGCATCTCAACAGGCCATGGTCTGTGTTGAACCGACCACACAAAAAATCAACCACAAGAAAAACTTAATATATAAACAGGTGACAAAATAGTTACAACTGCCTTTTGTCTTCCCTGTTAATATATATCAGTGCGATGCAGCACTCCACTGTGAATTAATTGAATGCTTACGTGATTTTATTCATAAAAGGTGATAAATATAAAAATAGAAAAGCAAAATGCATGGAGTGCTGCTTGGGTGTAGACAAAGGGTGTCCCTCTGGTCCTAAATAGAACTTTGTGGAAAAAAAGGATCTGAGGCACTCATGAGTGTAAGTAATTAAAAAGCCTTTATTAATACATGGCTTAGTCTACTGAAAACATGCCGATGCGTTTCAGCCAAAGAGGCCTTCGCCAGGGTAAGGGCAAAATGTTTGTCAATCAGTTCACTTCATTGTTAAATAGAAAATCACACCGGCTGCTCAGTGTGGGCAGGTATATAAAAATGCAAATCATGGTAGTTGTGCGTCTTTAAAGATATCAGGTATAGAACATATTGTAAACTCCATCGGGGTGGAGACAGGCTCAAAAACTCCTGCAAAGAGGGTCATTCTTCATATATACATTGAAAGCTACATGCTACCCAGGTTTGAATGGAGAACTGGATATTTCTCCCTTTTTGTAAATGCTGTGTAACTGGTACTTATATGGTCTCTTAGACAGTTCCTTAGAGAGATGAAAAAAGTGATTCCTCAGTTTTCTACCAAGCTCAATATGGTATGTATGCTTGTATTTTCTTCTTTATATCTTTATATAGTTTTCCTTTCTTATTATTTGCTGATTTTATCATGTTAAATTGTTTGGTGCATATTTTTCTTCTGTTGTACATTGTCTTTTATCTTTCCTTCTGTCATTGGCAGGCCAAGCTGATCATGTGACCACCTACCTGCCCACACTGAGCAGCCGGTGTGATTTTCTATTAAACAATGAAGTGAACTGACTTGACAAACATTTTGCCCTTACCCTGGCGAAGGCCTCTTTGGCTGAAACACAAAGGCATGTTTTTAGTAGACTAAGCCATGTATTAATAAAGGCTTTTTAATTACTTACCCTCATGAGTGCCTCAGATTCTTTTTTCTACAAAATGTAAAAATAGTTTTGAAATAATAATTAAAACAACCTTGCTATTGTAACATAACATTACCATAACCATCACCTTTTAAGGTGGTTTTCCAAAGACAGAGCTGTTAGAGCTGTGTTGAGTGGTTACATGAAACAACAGATCTTTCTAGGTCTTCATACAGGCAGTTGCAGTAAAGCACTGAAATGATGAGGGAAGGCAGAAAAACAAGATGAAGAATAGGATGACAAGTCTGACCTCTCAGCACCTGTCTGTATGTGGTTGTGATGGTAACAGCTCCTCAAGACCTGCCGTGCACATGATGCATCAGGGTCATGGTGTTGCTGCTTTGTGTGTGTCGGGGGTCAGCAGGTGGGCCTTAACCCTGCTCACACACATGCACATGTACACAAGTTTGTCCACATGCATTTTCAGAGAACAGAAAATGTCAACATTTCTGTTTTCCTACATGAAATTTGATCAAAGTAACTTAACATACCTCCTCATCACAGATATAGATGAAACTGCTGATGCATACATCTCTATGATTACATCTGAAACCAAATAGCTGAATTTAAAAAAAAATCCACTCTCTCTTTAACCTGAAAAGAGTTACCACACTGGCAATGTATCAGTGCTCTTAACTTTATCTTTTTTATTATTATTATTTCACA
>OMNW01007913.1:15355-29321 GCA_900303245.1 Selene dorsalis
TCATCTTGTTGTGGTGATGTTTGATCATTCCAAATCAATCAGTTTACTAACAATTTGTTCTGGGTGTGAGTTGGGTATTTATAAAATAAATGACCACATTAAAACAAAGACGCAAACTGTACTCGGAAGTACTCAAATACCAGCACAAATGAGAAGAGTATTTTTTTTTTTACAGGAAATGAAAAGTTTAACTGTAGATGGATTTACGTCAACAAAATTTCTTCACCTGACATATATGAGGAACATGTGGCACATCAAGCCCCTCACAGAGCGATGTGTTTATTTTAATTAAGTGAAAGAGGTTTTCAGCGTTGCTGCTTCCTGTCCCTCAGAGATGGTCAGAGGATTGTTAGTAATTCCTGATGCTCAACTGCTCACAGTTCACGGCCATACATCTCTCTGCATGTTTGTCCCTGTATTGTGTCTGTGCCTCGTCTGTGGGTCCCTCTGCCTGTCTACATCATGCTTACATCGCTGTCACTGCAGGTATAGCCTGGTCGTAACCATAGTCCTCTCTTAGAGCTTGCTGCAGCATTATGTGTCACATTCTCTACTTCTTCCGCCCGTTCACGACGTCTCGTTGTATCTTGAGGTCACATTGAGGTAATGCAGGAATGGTGAACTACAGAAGTAGGCAACACTTGATACAAAACACAGGGAAACAAAATCTATTGTGGCCACTAGATGTCAGCACTGAACTGAACTAAATCCTCAGCAGCCCTGTTGCTGTGTGTTTGTTTATGTGTGTGTGTGCTTCTTCATCTTAGTTGAGGATATGATTTCTTTTTCGCATCTACTTTATAATTCTCAGTTAAACAGAATTTCTTTTACCTTCATTTATTTATCATTTTTATCATCATGGTATAGCATTATGGGTTTTTTGCTTGCTCAAGAAAACAATTCTCACTTAGTTATGTGTTTGTTCTGTGTTTCCGCCACATGGTGAACCTCCCAGACTGATTGTTTATAATAGCAGCCTTGTGAAATTATATTCTCCCACCTATGGCGTGAGCTCTGCAATGTCCTTTTTCTCTGTGTGCATGAGCTGCAACTATCTGCGTATAAGAACCAGCTGTTGTGGCTCAAACCTATACTCAAGTGTACTAAGTGAGTCAGCCCTTTCGGCTCCCTTCTCCCTGTGGTTTCAGGACCAAGCAGTTGTGGAAGACTCTGATCAGGTGCGTCTGAGAGGAAGGAAGTAAGGCTGCTGCTCGCTCGGCTCGGCCAAGCTCTTTTCATTGGCTAAAGCTCACAGGTGTGCTGTGGTCTGGTTTGGTCTGCTCTGCTTTGAGTTTCGCTGCTGCTCTCCCAGATAAAGAGCAGACTATGGTAGATGCCATTAACCAAACTAAAGCTGCTCAGCAATGGTTGTGTCATGTTAAATGCCTTGAGTGATTCCTGAAGCTGAAAAGTGATAAATCAAGGGACTTTGTCACATCAGTCTGTTGTTGGATGACATCCATTTTGTTAACAGATATTAAAAGAGTTTTAAAATATGTAGTGTAACTGGGACCATGTGTTTATACCAAAAGTGACCTTCGCTGGCTTGATGTCAAGTGAAGTGTGGTCACTCAGGAAGAGTAATGAATATGGACAACTGTATTCCAGTTTGTTATAATCTGTGCTAAAGATAAACAATGTACCTTCTTTGTAGCATGTGGATGTAGATTATTATGTAGATTGTCATGATATCTGGATGCAGCATGATTTTGGATCTGCATTTGTGTGAGATGTGGACATGTCAATGCAGGTTGTGCTTTTGTTCGTAAACTTATGTCATATTCGGTGATTGTTTAGCATTCAAAGGTGTGCCTTTTTCAGTGTAACACACTGTAGTTTTCTAGGAAGCTTCTTGAAGCATCTTGCCCCCTGGGATACTGAGCATGTCTCTGGCATGGAGGAAATACAAAGAAGAGAATCTCTTTGCATTTTTACAAATACAGGCCAACATCAGAGACAGCCGACTACACATGCATGCACATGGAGACGCCACAGTGTGGCATCATTGTCTTTATTACTGCAGCAGCTGTGTTTCACCAGTGCAGTGGCTAGGTTTCACATGATTATAACATGATGAAGGTGTGTCTTCAAAATATTTGAAGTGATGTGTCATAAGAAAGTGTCCACTAAACATACAGGCATTCATGTTCATTGTTCATAATGTTAGTGAGCTAGTTGAACTTGAATAAACTTTCACCAGAATTATGACAATAACAAATAACAAGAACAACACTGAGGTTGTAATTCAGTTTAATGAGAATTGCTAGTTATTTGGTTTTAAGATGGCTGGGTCACAGCCAGCAAGATAACGGTTGTAAATAAATGTTAATGTATCCTCTTGTTTGATACAGTTAGTTGCACTTAATTTAATTGTATCTCTTTGTACGGAGCCTTTTTTTTTTTTTTTTTAATCACATCAGCTCCACAGTGGCACCGCAGTCCCATTTCACCCCCTTAATTTTCAATTCTGCTCATCAATGACTGTATTGTGGCTGTGATTGAGCAAATCAACAGTGTGAGTGAGTGTGTGAGCACATGAAGAGGATAATTTCCCAAAGATGTCGTGGCATGTTAGGAATGAAATTCATATATCTGGGATATCTGTAATGGCTGTGGAGGTTTTATTCAGACGGAGAGACTGGAACGGTCTGGAGATATTTTTCATTGCATTTCACTACAAGAAGAATCCACCACAATTTGATAACTTTTCAAGGTCCATGTTTTTAGGAATTTGAGGAACCTGCTATTTTGACTAAAGTACACACTGCCATTTTACATTATGTGTGTTTTACTTTTAAGACTTGTATCTCTTACACAACCTGTCCTCTGTGCCCTGAGTACAGAAGGCCAAGCTAGGCCCAGGTAAAAAGGTGATCGATGAGACTGATGACACCGACTCCAGCCAGCTGCCATCCAGCAGCCTGGACCAAGTCAAACTCTGTGACTTCTCCTTCCTGGCTGTGCTGGGGAAAGGGAGCTTCGGCAAGGTGAGACAGCTGACCTGAAGCAAAGTGTATCTAAACAAAGAGCATCTAATTCTAAGCTTTTCCTGTCCTGACTCCACCCCCCCTTCTCTGTTTCTTCTGAAGGTCATGCTGGCAGAGATGAAGGCCACTGAAGAGCTGTATGCTATCAAGATCCTGAAGAAAGATGTGGTTATCCAGGATGATGATGTTGAATGCACCATGGTGGAGAAGAGAGTCCTTGCCCAAGAGGACAAGCCGCCCTTCCTCACACAGCTCCACTCGTGCTTCCAGACTGTGGTAGGTAAAACGCTCCTGGGCACACATCAGGACAAGTCACCTCAGGTCAGGTCAAACCAAATTCATTCACGAAGGGGCTTTTAGCTAAACATATTACTCATGAGGTGATGTAGAGAGCAGTAGAGGACGTGCATGACGGGCACAATTAAAAAAACAGAAACAAAACAAAAAACTAAAGAGGAAACAAACAAACCCTAATTAGAGTCCTGGGGTTTGTGTTTGTGTGCGTGCATGTGTGTGTGAACTTGTGTATTGACTTTGAGTCATACCAAAATCAGACTACACAATGTGAGCACACATAGTGAAGAAACATGCTCTCATAAAATTATGCATTTTGTGTGCACACGTGCACATTATGACGCATACACTGACACACCACACACACACACACACAGTGTTTAACTGGTACACAGTACATACAGGCACATAAATTACTACATAGAAACAAGTCTTAGCACACACACTAAACTTTTTCTTATAAACACATTTTGCTTTTTGGTTTCTATAAATGTCCTGTCACTAAGGCAAACTAAGTCAGGACGACCAAAACTTTGTGAAACGTTTCTCAGGGCTTCAGTTTTACACTCCCTCAGACTCATCCAGACATGGAAATGACACTTTCCGAACCCTTGAGCCAAATCCAGATAAAGTTTCCTCATTTCTTTTAGGTCCTTGAGAATCACTCAAGGTCTCTCAGACAATAACAGCTGATGGGCTCTGGTTGAGTGACATAATGTGACGGTCACTGACAAATGACACACATTTATTTGGCAGATGAAATATTTTTCTTATGTCAACTATAAAGTCAAATAACCAGATATCCTGATCTTTAAGTCTTTGGAAAGATTCCTTAAATTTAACCTGATAGTGTATTTTATTAAAAAACTTTACATGCCCCTTGATGAATGCACTCAGCCACTGGTTAGACAATGGCAAAGCTGAACAGAGGCAGCTCATTACAACCTTAGCCCCAACAGGCACACAGAGGAAATAGAAGGAGACAATGCTTGGTTCATAGCATATTCATGAATACTCAAATGCTTGTGCATACTCCCACACACAAAAACAGACTAACTGTGTTGCACACTAACACATCCTCCAGCATTCCCGTGATTCTTTTGCAGAAAAAAAATCATTGCACCAATGGGTGGTGCAATATACTGGTATTGACAATAACTGTGATCTGTAAGAAGTGGAAAATTAATGATATGTTATAATAACAGGCAACGGATTATATCATGATGACAGATGTTAGGCCTTATTCATCAGTTCAAATGTAAATGTTAAATTTGTACAGCTGTGGTTACAGACACTCTCTAACTCTCTCCACCTGCACCTGTATTTGAGACAAAATTATTTTTCAAAAAAAGAGACTGAAAGCATTGTTATGTTTAGTACTTTATGCTTTTTATGTGTTATGATCATATTGTTATTGTCAATTTCCTGCTGAACGTAAAATCAAAATATTATTGAAATCGCAATATCCAAATAACTGACACTGCAGTTTTTTGATAAAGTTAAGATGTGTTACAACAGAGCTGAAATGAAAGTCTTGGCCTAGAAATCCCATTCTCCTCATTATCATTGAAAATGAAATGCAAAATCATGACTTATATTGCAGTCACAAAATCTCCCAAATTGTTTTTTTTTCCCCCAAATTGTTGAGTCCTATATAAATTCTTTGGCTGTGATAATCTTTTTAAGAATAAAACATCCTAAACTAAGACACACTTTTTAGGCTGGTAAAGCTTTGCTGCCAGCTCAGTCCAACACTAACTGTTTGCCTCTGGATGTTTTCATCTGTAAATTTAGCCAACTCTAACCAACTGTTTGAGCTCCCCATTGTTCAGTTGTTGTGTTTTTTTATGTCAGAGCTGTTTCACACAAACAAGCTTTGAGATTTAAGACGAAACCCTATTTGAAAGAATCCCAAAATGTTTTTTGAGGACAGATTGTTGTCAATATTCATCAGAAGTCATCAGAGTCAAAAACAGCATCTTTTATTGGGTGAGAACACCGTTGTGTGAATGAGTTAGAAGAGCACAGTAAAATACGAGAGCTTCAGAGATGTAGAGAAGGTGTATCGCACATTGTCTGTTTCATCATGGGTAGCGACACCCTGGCAAACCAGGTGGAAAGTTCAGCCTCGCCATCTGTGCAGCTCTGTTGCTGTGAGAGTTAGTTGTTTCACTCTTTGCCAGTAAGGGACCATCAAACACAGCGTGACGAGGGTTAGGCCAAACTTGTCATGTGCTGTAAGCGACCAGCACTGTTAGACGAAGTGAATATTTCCTGACAGATGTCTGTGTTGAGTGTTTTCTTTTTCCATGAAGCACTTTGTTGTGGGCTTTTTAGGTCACCTTGTCATGGAAAGTGTAGCAGGAACGATGGAGCGGCTCAGACAGCAGAGCGAGGGGAGGCTGTAACACTGAACTGTATTTTTCTGTTCAGAGCTTTGACAACAAATAGAAAAAAAACTGTGGAGCAGTTTTTGTGGAACTTGCAATTTTCTTTGTGCAAAAACAATGATGCTCTGTACTTTTCTCTTTCTACCCACTCATGCCTCATCCACCCCTACCTCCTCTCCTTTTGTATCTTTTCTGTGTGACCACAGGATCGTCTCTACTTTGTCATGGAGTATGTGAATGGGGGAGACCTCATGTACCATATCCAACAAGTGGGCAAGTTCAAGGAGCCTCAGGCAGTGTAAGACATGGCCGTTTAAGATCTCAGTTTTCATCTCAGTCTGTTAACATCATTGTTTAGAGATACAAAGGTATACAAAAAAAAACGTGATTTGACAATTTTGTAAAAAGTACAGTTTTCTGTAATGTTTTTCTGTAATGGTTATGTTTGTAATGTTTTTTCTGGAATATAGGAAAACTTAAATGTCGGCTGAAGGAACAATGTCATCATGTTGAGAGTCTGTAAATGTGTGGTTGTTATTGCAGGTTTTATGCAGCAGAGATTGCTGTTGGTCTCTTCTTCCTGCACTGTAAAGGAATCATCTACAGGTGAGTTTTAACCAGTTAACACCATGCAATACCCACTGTTCTTCTAATTCAGTCTTAATTCAATTCTTATGAATTATATTCTTCTATGTTAAGTCATAGAAATAATGTGCAGATATGTAGCAGAGGTTTGCTTGGAATAAAGAACGGAACCATTATCCAGTTAGCCTTAGCAGTAAAAGCCACCTGATGAAACATTTAAAAGCAGAGGTCAACAACTTCAAGGATGTTTTAAATGTCTGTGTCCCCCCTCAGGGATCTGAAGTTGGACAATGTGATGCTGGACTGTGAGGGACACATTAAGATTGCTGACTTTGGCATGTGTAAAGAGAACATGACAGAAGCAGTGACCACGCGCACCTTCTGCGGCACTCCAGACTACATAGCTCCAGAGGTACGTAAAACTCAACGTGCATGCGTGTGTGTGTGCGCGCTCACGCATGCGTGTGTATGTTTTGATGCATGAGGTCATCCCTGTCACTGTCTGGTCTGAGCCTGTGTCACCCTTGTGCTCCAGATTAAGGTCACTGCTTCAGGACAGAAACACACATACACAAGGGCACACGCATGCACGTATACACGCTCACATTCTCTAATGACGTAAGCATCCCCAGTCAGACAGACGCCCAGAGTGTCTTCTGGCAAGTCTAAATTAACCCAAACATACAAGCTGGGGTCTCTGAATGTCCCAGTGGGTTTTCTCTCAAGTGAAGTTGATCCTCCATCAAACTGCTGGTTCGATCGGTTTGTGCTGTAATTATTAAGTCAAGATTTTACTATATGAACTTGCCATTACATATGCCCAGTTGCTCTGCTTGTTCTCCAGGCGTTGACTGGTAACATCCACAGGCTTTGGACATAGAAAGTAGTACACACTAGAACGTCTTAATGTCCTACTTTTCAAAGTTAAGTCAGTGTGACAGGGAACCTAACCAGTGTTCACTTTCAATGCTGAATGTGTCCTTTCACTGGTTTTGGTCCAAGTCAATGGGGACCAACCCTGCTCTCACTTAGGGGTAAATTCGAGTTGACTGACTGGGATGATTGTGGTGCTCACTGCTCGCTACGGTTTTAAATCACTGGAGATATTTCAGTGCCATTTCCAAAATGAAACTTGCTTCTGCAGGATATAAATGCATGTGCCTGCTATTCCATTCCCTTAATTTCACTGAGTAAAACAGTAAAAGGTATTCTATGGCAGCTTTCATCTGTTCATACTTTCTGTACTGATTTAGTTCGTGCACCTCTCTGGCCATTATCAGTCAGTTCACTTCTATTTAATGGTGGGCTGCCTTATCGATCCTCTCTAAAACCCTCTCTGATAGACTGGGAGGTTAATGCCACCTCACGGATGCAGGGTGAACATGCTGTGACTGTTCAGAGTCAGACTGATACTAATGCGCCAGCTATGGATGACACAGCGGGAGAGCAGAGCAGTTACTATTTCCATAGCCAAGACACACATTTCATGTAACACACTTACATGACGATACACGGTCCCATGCGTGACACACCTTGTGCACCTAGTTCTACAGACTTTCAAAAGACACACAAACCCAGTCATGCACAAGAGTGCACATGAGTGTTTTTGAGCACACACTGAAAAACACTCCTAGGTGGGGACTGACATTAAAAATTGTCATCGACTGGTGACATTTTCAGAGATAATTGAGGGAAAAAGATCCTCAAATTGCATTTGACAGAGGTATCAAGGTATAATTAGTTTAGTAGCTTATTTTAACTTAATGGTTTGGACACATGCTTCATACAATTAACATTCACTGGTCCCTTCTTTTGTATTCTTCTTACAGGTGCATGTACATATTTGTACACATTATATAAGCTGTCAGGACCAGGTACACTAGAGCTTGTGTCTTCATATTTGGAAGCTACAATGAGTTGTAGTGTGTTACTGATCCTCTGTCTAACATTAGGTTGTGTTTGATTGATTTACTCAGCCTGAGATATTTATCGATCAACAGCAATAACATTTTTAGAGCTTTTTCAAGTCAAGTCAAGTCAAGTTTTGTTTATTCGTCTCCCTTGGGAGAAATTTGGCTTGGATCAAAGGAAAATTGCTGCATAAGTTTCAAGAGTAAAATCACCACAATGATAGTAAAAAAAAACAATAACAAAGACAAATGTGCAAAAACATTGGCTCATATTCTTTGGTTTATCTCTAGCTGAGAAGCACCAATATGGACACCAGCATTTATTCATAGAGGTGGGGTGGGAAGCACCTGCCAGCCTGAATCAGGAAATCTTTCATACACTGTAGTGCACATTAGTGTTTATACAAGCTGCTGTTGTGAGGTCACTCCTGCAACATCGTTGTGTTGGTGGGTTTGTGCATGTTGAGATTAGGAATATTTTCAGTGGGTCTCCTGATGACAGAATGCAGTAGTGTTCTTGCTACTTGTCACAACACACAGGGGCACGCGCACACGCACGCACACACACGCACACACACACACACACATCTGACCTATATAGCCAGTCATTGGTAGCTCCTGTCTGGGAGGAATGCTCACACTAATGTGAATTTACACCTCAATGACTTTGACACAGAGAGAAAGGGATAGGGAGGAACACACACACGCACAGAGAAGAGACCAACAGAAGAAGAGAACAAAACAGACATAAGGTGTTAGCTATGAGTAAAAGAGAATAAGCTGATAAGTGTGACTGGACACTGAAGGAAAGGAGTTCAGATAAGCAGAAACTGAAATGACTTACCTGAAGGCGAGTTGTTGAGGATATTGAGCCCTCTGACATCAAGCAAGAGGCCATCTTGCTCTATGCTCTACATGGTCCCCACTGTGTTATGGCTCTACGAGTCCAAAGTGTCCAGCTCTCTGACCATTCCACTTTGGGCCCAACAGCGGCTGCAGTGCTTAGATGATACAACACAAATGTATTCATCAACTGCGATCTGATGTCAGTTGGTGTTCCTCCACAAAGTGTTGATGCGTAATAATACAGGATAGTGAGGCGGAACTTCCTAATCTAATAAATTACAATTTCACAAGCATCACTGATATGAATAAGAACGGTTGGTCTGCAACATTCATTTTCTCTGTAATTTGCTTTTCATTTGCTTTAATGAAGGAACTTCATTTATTATAAACAAAAAGTTCTCACGCAGGCTTCAAACTTTGGAAGAATATTTTACTAATTTATAATCACACCCAAATGTTTTGCTTCAGGCGAGTTGCCCATGCACAGGTCAGGATTGTTTAAGATGTAGATATGTACCGTGGCTCCGTCTTTGTCATTGAATAATGACTGTTGCTGTTCCTCATTTCTCAAAAAGTATGAGGACTGGGAATAGCAAGCCTGAGTCATCGTGGACTTGCCGTCTGGCCATGTGCTTTTGCAGTGGCAGCTCCATTTTTAAACCCTTTCACCAATTACTGGGCTCTGAAACCAGTGTTTTCAGATCAGAGCTGTTGGTAGTCTTAGAAAATCACCTCATCCGTGGGTAGAAAAGTGAGTGAGAAGTGATAAAACGAGAGAGGAAGGTGTAAAACACAAAGTGAGAAAGAAGCAGCAAATGAGACAAGAGGAGAAGAACTGACAGCAATGTAGAGAGCGAGGGAGGAAGGCAGCCATGTAAACTTTCTAATAGCAGTTTATCTCTCTGACAGGTTATTTGAAAATTCAGAAATTATAGAAATAATTTATCTTTTGTATTCCTCTTCTCTCCTTTTTTCTCTCCTCTGCCACAGGGCTCATTCATATTTTCTCTCTGCTGCTTCACTATACTACTATGTCCAGGCCACTACAATGTACTGTATTTATTTTCTCTGGTAACTGATATAGTATATGATACATGTAAAGAAATGTTTTAAAGTATCATTGTCAATACATCATATCCCATGGCAGTGCAGTTTGGAATCTGTAGTTATAGTATAAACTGCCAATATAAAAAAATATAAAGTATTTATCCATAACTCACTGTATCTTTAGTTTGTATTTACTGTAAGTAGCGAGAGTCTCTTTCATGTCTAACTGTCATATTTTTCTTGACTATTCTTTCAGTAATCTGTCACTCACTTGCCACTTCATGGAAGTACATTAGCAAATTAGTGTAGTAGCCTTTATTACTTCTCTTCTTGATCACATGTGAAAAGGTACTGCTCCTCCACTGTGCTACTTACAGTGTGGGACGCTCACGTAAACCCCAAGGCTGCTCATTAATATCATCAGTGAATGAAACCAACCACTGAATACACTACTGAGAAATGCTTTCAAAAACAGACTACTAAAGCATGGCCTAATGCACACTGTGTCTGCTCCACAGCACTCGCATTCCTCAAAGGGATCCCATAACAACAGCCTCATAGATATTCACTTAGCACCCTGTAACACTGTTGGTCATAAGGGCGGTGATGTGCGCTGTGGTGTTCGACCACACTAACTTTTTTTTTTCATCTGGCTCCATATGGAGGAAGGAGAGTCAAAAGAGTGCAGCTTAATGCTTGTGTGTGTTTTTATGTGTGTGTAGTGAGGAGAGTAGCCTTGAATAGCTAGCAGTCCGATCCAGAACTGTCATGTAGCATTAGGTCTAACGGGAGAGAGATGTCTTAAGCAATGCACACGCAAACACACACACATACACACATGCAGACTGTTCAAGCCACCGGCGCAGGTACTTACACACACACACACACACACACGCACACACACACACACACACACACACACACACACACACACACACACACACAAAAGCACACACATTTGCACTTCTGTGAATCAACAGAGCTCTCCTGGCCGGAGGCTTTCATACATTAAAGTAAAACATAAAACAAGATGAGAGCAGGGAATGTCAGGAACAGGTCACCCTTGTCTATTTCTATCTCTAGCAACCTGGTAGAATAAAGAGCACTCCACGTATTTATCAGCCTCATGCAAACAGCAAAGCAAACAAACATCCTTGGTACACAATAAATGAGTTGAAAGCTGAATGTCTAGACTTAACATGCTGGTTCAGAGAACGAAGGTCACCATGCCTGGAACTGTAAATATCCGCTGGTGTTGTTTCAGACAGGCGATGGGTGGCAAGGGCAGCAGGTCATAGCAGCATAACATTAGTGCAGCGCTCTGCAGGATGGCCTGAAACTGATCTAAACAGTCACTTTTAGCTGAACTGTAATAGTCGTCTCTGGCTTTTCTTTTCTTTTCTTTTTTTTGGTCTTTTTCTTTGTCTTTGCCTCACTTTCACAGACTCTGAATCTGAGTCCTCTTCCTCCACTTTTAACTCTCAGTCGTTCCCTTGTTTCTTCTTTCAACTTTCTCAGAAGGAAACTTATTTAGCGTTTGGGACAGAACAAGTCACTTTTGACATTTAAAAAAACAAGTCACTTTTCTGTCTTGCTGACCAGAGACCAGACAATTTTGGAATACTATGTGCTCCAAAGTAACAAGTGCTTTGATTGGCTGTACTTGGATGACTAAATGCTAATGTGTACGTGCAATTATTGACTAAACTGCCACTGTTCTAAGTTAGCATGCTAGCATCTGAATGTTTCATAACCTGAAACATTCAGCTTCCTCCCTCTTCCTCTCTTTTTTCATTCCCATGACACAAGTTGACATTCCCTGCTACATGGACTTGATGTGTCTACATGCCCTCCATTTCATTTGAATTCGTTATTGCACATGGTTACACAAGAGAGACTGTGAGGTCATTTCTCAGTGACAAATATGCCACACTAGGTCTTCAGTGAAACAATGTGTACCACTTGACCCAGTGCACACACAGTGTCATTGTAAAACAGTAATCTCTTAGCGAATCAGTAGATAAAAACTTGACTCTTCTTGATTTTCCTTTATTTTGGTTTTAGATGTGAATACAGAATGATACATGTTTTTCAGTGAGATCATTCTGCTTTCAGAATTAGAAGGACTCTTTTCATACATATTGAAATATTTCAGTTTAGGCAGTGCCAGTCTTATGTGAAAACAAATCTTTACAGTGTGTAGCTGAACTCATTGGCATTGGGCTGAAGGTCGGCGTGATACCTGCAGGAGGGGGGATTTGAACAGGAAGCTCAGAGGCTTCAGAGGCTTCCTTCACTGTGGAGTCTTTCACCCCCCAGCTAATTAAAAACATTGAACCATGATAAGGAAAGGGGACTTTTCCCTACATTGCACCTTCTTAAGTATGGAGGGAAACTAAGGATTAAAGCTTAGCTTCTCCAGGCACCATGTTCACTTAGATGTGAAAGAATCCTTCTGTAGAGCCTCAAACACATTTTGTCATGCATGAACTTGTCGTTTTAACACGTGGCTGTCACTCCAGTTTATGACCTTATTCTTATTCTCTTTGATGTTGATGTGATCTTTAGGAGCTTATACACGTTCACTGACAGAATAATACGTGAGCTGTGTGTTAAATAGATCTGCACAGTTCATGTCATGATTTTGATGTTTTATGTGGTATAGGTTTGGCAAAGCACCAGTTAAACACTGTTGGCTATTTCTTAGAAATTAATTCGATTTTTAATGACAATCATAAAGTTACACTGTTACCAAAGAGACCTGGATAACAGCTCTGATTTGATCAATGAGAGCTGAACTGTGAATGCATACAGATTAATCAGTATGTGCTTCTCCATGATGATGTTATTGCAGCTAAACCGACCAATTGAAACAAATGTTGCTGTTTTTTTGTTTTTTTTGATGATTCAGATTGCACTAGTAAGTCTACTGGACGGTTTTAGGCACATCACTGGGCATACTGTAAAGCAGAATACCCGTGAATGTACAGAGGTTGCGATTGCTGTCTGCCCAAACCCATGACCTGGCCTCCATGTGCACATCAACCTGGTCCCCTTTCTGAAGCAGCAGCACTACTCCATTAGAACCATTGTCAGTGAGGTCTGAGGCGGTGGCATGCTCAGCAGCGCCCACAACTACCTCACCATTCTTGTACAGCAACAAAAAGCCAGGGTTTCCACCGTTAGTGTGTGAGTAGAAGGTGAAGTGGTAAACTCCACTCACTGGTGCCGTGAAGACGCCTGTGTGGGAAGTTAGAAGCAGGAAGGGAACAGTGAGACTTTTGAAGAATCAAAATCCAAGACTAACAGCAGGGATGTACCTAAGCACTGACAGGGAAAGTCAAACAACTCCCACTTTCCCACTCCCACATTATTGTATTTTATTATTGAAATTACTGCACAGGTGACACAAATATGTTATTGTAATACTTTACCTGTTGTGGGATTATAGCCTTCACCAATGTTGGTGATTACTTTCTTGTAGACAAGAGTGGTCTCACTGCTAAATGGCCCAATGTGCACTTGGTTCTCTTCCAAAGCAGCTGAGAAGGCCACCTTATCTGTTAAAAGATAATCAACAAAAAATATGATTGACAGTTCTTATGTTTATTTTAAAAACGAGACAGCAGAGCTACAAAAGAAAAAAAAAAACAGCACGTAATCTCCATACAGTTAAATCCAAATGTCAATCACCCTATATTGATGTCTCGACTCTTTTACCTTCAGTCATTGTTGTCTTCACCTCCTCCACTGCTGCAGCTGTCTGCTCGACCTTGTTCTTCAGCTCCTCTTGCACAGTCTGATTCTTCTCCAGTTTGGCTTCCAGCTCTGTCATGAAAGTATATAAAACACAATAAAACTCCCCGGAGTCAGTGGCATGACAAAATAACAAAACAAAACGAAAACA
>OMNW01007913.1:29344-43927 GCA_900303245.1 Selene dorsalis
AACATAACAGAATGATAACTTCATAATACACTTTGAAGCTTTTCATGGATGTGTCTGTACAGGGAAGAGATATATGAGCAGATATGACAAGCTCGCCTTGATCAGCTGTTTTGAGTGCCTCCATCTCAGCTTCTGTTTTTTCCAGCTTTGTGTTCATCTCCTGGCTCAAAATCTCAGCGGCTTTCAGTCTAGCATCAAATTCTGTGGGGGAATTGAAAACTATGAATGCAGTGAACCTACCTACTGATACTGTGGTACAGTTACTTTATAGACAGGGTATGTAAAAACAATGTATGTTTTGCTACCAGTATTTATTCTCTGCAGTGCCTCCACTTTAGTTTCAGTGACTCCAAGGCGTGTGTTAATCTCCATAGTGAGGCCTTCGCTGGCCTCTAATTTGGACTTGAATTCTAGTAGAAGAAAAAAAAAGCATGACATAAATTCAGTCATTATATCTCATTTGGATCATATCAGATTGAACATACAGTCTCAATCCCCCCAATGACCTCATTACTTGAACACCAAAGAGCTACCTTGATCAGCTGTCTTGAGGGCATTCACCTCCCCCTCAGTATCTTCACTCTTGATCTTCAGTTCCTCACTCAGGCTCTCAGTGAGCCCCAGTCTGACTGCTAGATCTGTGGGTCATTAGTGAGGCAAATACAGATGATCACAATGAGCAGAGCGTGGATGGTGTACACAGCATTTATTCTCTTTTACCTTGATCAGCTGTATTAAGTGCCTGCATTTGTCTCAGTGCATTTTCAAGGCTGTCCTTCACCTCCCCAGTTAGACTCTCACTGGCTGACAGCCTGGCACCCAACTCTTTGGTTTAGGTGGAGTTTTTGGACGAGGAAACAACAATGTCAGTACAGGTCAGTTAATAGTGAGAGGAGACAAAGAGGAAGAAAGGCTTGATAAACCTCTACTACAATGCAATCACCAGTCAAAGACAGTATCAGGTGATTTTTTTAGTCAAAACTGGACTTTCAATCCCTTTAAAGATTTTTCGAAAAACAGAAAATAGATAGCATTTGTAGCTCCCACCTAACCACAGGTATCCATATGAATGTCTCACACTCCATGTAGCAGCTAAAGATGAATTTACAAGCGTTGATCTATCACTCTTTACCTTGATCAGCTGTCTTCAGCACCTTCACTTCTGTCTCTGTCTTTCCCAGCCGGGTAGCCAACACATTGTCAAGACTCTCACTGGTCTCCAGTCTGGACTCAAACTCTGACAGTTCAAATGAGGATAGGATTTGAATTTGATTTCAACATTTTCTGGTTTCTGATAAATCACTTATTTACTCACAGTGTAATTGTACCAATACAACAATCGCCTACCTTTAATTTCCACCTGTAATTGTGCCACTAGTGCTCCTTGAGTCTCTGCCTGGACATCAGTGGCATTCAGCCTGGCCTCTAGATCTACTCAACACATGGAGGAATCAGACACAACATTATCAAACACAGACAACATCTGACATCTCAAAACTTTACTTTTTTAAACAGAACTATGCAGTGAATGTGCGTTTTACTGACCTTGATCAGCTGTCTGCAGTGCCCTCACCTCTATGTCAACATCTCCAAACTTATTCCCCAGCTCCGTCAATCTGATGTTCAACTCTTTCCATAACAAAGGGGCGAATAAATACTGTGAGTTTCTCCGTTCAGTCAAATATAAATCATAAAGCGAGTTGAGAAGAGAGGAAATCTACTTTTCTAGGCATTAATAATTGACTTGTTTGTTGTATTACCTTTGCTTTCCTTCTGCAGCTGCTCCACACGTGTGCTTTGTCCTTCCAAATCAGTGGCGTTCAGTCTGTCTTCCAGTTCTTCTCAGTGAGAATGGAAGAAAGAAAAATATCATCAGACTACACAGTGCATTTTTATATAAAAATATTTTAGCAAGGATCTCCTCTTTACCTTGATCCATGCTCTTCAGCGCTTCCACCTCTGTCTCTGTGTCGGTGAGCCGTACATTCAGCTCCTTCTCGAGAGTCTCGCTGGTCTCCAGTCTGGACTCAAACTCTGATGGTTGAAGTGATGAGAATCAAATATTATTTTTCTTAAATTCAGCACAACATCATATCAAGATTTATTCACAATGTATAGTATTAATATAATAATTTCTGTATGCGTTAATGTACCTTTAATTTCAGTCTGTAATGATGCCACCAAAGTCTTCTGTGTGTCTGCCTGCACATCAGTGGCATTCAGTCTTGCCTCAAAGTCTGGTTATTACATTAAGGAGGAATGGAAAATAAAACAATTTCTAAACAAATTCCAAAAGAAATAACACAACAAAACAATAGTCCCTCTACCTTCTACCAAATACATTATGCAGACATTGATGTACATAGACATTTAAAATGGGTGGAGGTCATTTACCTTGGTCAGCTGCCTGCAGTGCCTTCACTTCTGCATCTGCATCTCCAAACTTATTCCCCAGATCTGTCACTCTTGTGTTCAACTCTGTTTGTTAAAAAATTAGGTGATAAATATTGCAGGACTTCAACCAGTCAGTTAGCTATAAATCATGAGGTTAGATTAGATAAGTTGAGATGAAAGGGGAATCAACTTTTCTGGTCATTAATAATTGACTTGTTTGTTGTATTACCTTTATTTTCCCTCCGCAGTTGTTCCAAACGTTTGCTTTGGCCCTCCAGATCACTGGCATTCAGTCTGGCCTCCAATGCTGCATAATAATAACAATAGTGAACAAATGAAAACAAAAGGAAACAAAGGCTGCAGTAGATTGATAATCACACACATATAAAGCAGAGGAAGTATCTTATGGATAATTAAATGGGTTTTAATATCTCATGTTATGGGTAAAAGTGCGTTACCTGTGTACTGCCGCACAACTTGCTCCACTTGCTTCCTTTGCTCCTCTTCCTGCATCTCACTGACTCTCAGCCTGGCCTCGTGGTCTGGTTTTACATTATGGAAATAATGCAATGTCAAACACAGATACTTCTCATCAGATAGCAGTTAACACTTCCCTGTATTAATGAATTCTGAATATTACTCATATTTGATAGAAATGCCATTAGAAAAAAAACTTTGATGAGGCTTTTATTTCAATTCTTTCATAATGTACCTGTGAAGCCTTTCTTCAAAGCATCCACCTGTCCCCATAGTTCCTCCAGCAGGCTGTCAACAGCTGTCCGTTCTGTTCATTAAAATGTACAAATAATTTGATATTTAATAACAACAATGCATATTCCATCAAGTGTGAGAAGCTCAGGAGGATGCAGGGCATGCAACATCCTGCATCACCTGCTGCACATACCCTGCACTTTCTGAAGTTCTGCCAGTCTGTCTTTGGCCTGTTGCAGCTCATTTCTTTGATCATCCAAAAAAGCCATCATTTCTCTGAGCAGAGCGAAGCTATCCGCCTCAGCAGCCTCATCCTGACTATGAGCGATAGCAGCGAGCCTCTGCCCCAGGACGTTTGCCTCTGACAGGCAGCAGCTGAGCAGCAGAAGTGCAACAACCCTCATCTTTGTGGTCTGTAGAGCTGTGACACCTAAGAGGTCTGCGGGAGCCATTTTTAAGCATTAGGTGACCGTGTGAAAGGTTATGTAAAGTCTGTATGTTGCTTACATGTAACTGACCCCCTGATGTCCACCAAGGGTCAAGGATAGAGCCATCATGATAAGAGGCTTCCACATACAAAAAGACCATGGAAAATAGATTCAACTGGTTAACATAACAGATTTGTGATGTACATTCAATCTCTGAGATACTGAGCATTAGGGGTGGGAATCTCCAGAGGCCCTGCGATACAATATTGTCACGATACTTGTGTCTCGATACAATATTATTGCAATATTAAAAATATTGCAATATACTGTGATATATTGCATTTTTTTTGAGTTTTTTTTCAACTGCAAATGGCATCTCCAGAAGAAAACTATATCTAATACAGTATTGCCATGCAAAATATCACAATACTGTGCTGTATCGATTTCCCCCCCCCACCCCTACTGAGCATGGAAAATGTCACCCCAAAATTTTATGTGAGTGCATTCATTATTCGCTGCACATTAATGGTGGTATGTTTCAGTGGATCACTCAGGCCCCCGTCAGACTCACCCCATACTCTCCAAATGCAGCTGTATTGAAACACTTTGCTAAGTTAGCAAAGAGAGTTGGAGAGAAGCAAACAGGTGAAGGGCTGAAATTCACTGACACCAGGCTGAATGCAAATATGATGGAACGATGTCATGATCATCTTAATTGGATTGTCATGCCATCAAGCATTATTTAGTGACTGTACTGACTGTGTGGTTTCTTGGTACTTCAGCTACTTTCCAATCAATAGTAGTTGTTTACAACACAACAGTTTTGAATTGTGTCCTCAACTTCTCACCTTGACCCTAGACACTCCTGCACGTTTTGGACCTGGTCTTGTTTATGGTGAAGAAATTCATGTCTAGCTTTATGTCCAACTGAAATTAAAAGAAGGAAAAATGTTTGAGTAAAGAATAACAACTCACACAGTCTGTGACATTAAATATGTGCTATAGAAATTATTTCTGCCTCTATAACTCCCACAGTTACAGTGACATTCAGAGACACATTGGCGTGCATGCATACAACTTTGTGCACATGCTTGCCTATGTGTATGGGGGTAAACACGTGAATGTACTGCGTGTCCAGCAGGCTCCCATCAGCTCTCAGGACATAATCATGACACTGGAGTGCTGTGTTTGTCTGCCTGTGTGCGTTTTATGTGTGTACGTGGGCTCCCATGGGCAAATCAGAGGTCAGGTGTTAAGCAGCGAAGGTTATACAGTGATGCGGGATAGAGCTGCTTTCACACACACCGAGGTACACAAGTGTGTGCCAGTTTAGGTGTGTATCTGCATGTGAGTCTTTCTTTATACATGTACACAGTGTATTGTCCATGCTTGTGTGTAACTAAGCTGGAGGTGGGCCTTGGGGCTGCATGTGTGCAGCAGAGGTCAGATGCTGCTCAGAATAGGTCACAGAGCAATGTAGTCTGTGACTGAACTACTGTTACAAACCTACAGCTGTGTACAAGCATGGCTCCCCATATTGTCCTGTGTATCCTGTGTGTGTGTGTGTGCATGAATGTACGCTGCTAACATATGTACCCGTTCACTGTACATGAGCTTGAACTGTAGGTATGAAAATGACTGCCCATTCAAAGTGACGATGTTGCACCTTGATTCCATCTTGCTCTGCCTTCAAGCTGTGATTGTCACAGAGACAGATTGACATGTATGTAATGGAAAATGTTAATTAAAAAAAAAACAAAAAAACAATGCTATTATAATGCTGTCTTAAATCACATGCTGTGGTGATATGATTTTAGGATTGTTTCGTTTGGATTAAACAGGAGACGGTGTTATAATAAAGGATCTTAGCAACATAGCAGCATGCGTAGAGGGGGCTTGTGTATCGTTATCTGCTTTGCACTAAATGCTCACTTCTGGTCAGAAGTTGTGAATCTCCTGTCCTCTGTATTCAGCCATGGCGCATGTAATGCTGCAGGTGATAAAATATCAGTGATTTCTCAGTCCTGCAGCTTTTATGATCAGTCACAGCAACTTAGCTTTACGTGTCTTCTTTGTCTGAGTCAAATCACTGCATGAAGAGAGAAGCAGTCATGTGAGATTGTAATGCACTGACTGAGCAGGATTGGATGCACCTACTGTCACACTTCATACGCTTGTGCCTGTTGAATTTCAAGGCAACGTTTGTTAACCACTTGGCAGCTTTAGACAGACATGAAGAAAGCACAGACTCTGTTTGATGTTGGATGGAGTAATTTCATAATTCAGAAACTGCTGAGCTGCTACAATATCAAGGCCATTTAGATTTACAGTGGCAGTTTGCATGAAAAGATATATGCAACCAGGCTGGGGAGAGGCCCATGGAATATTTTAGAATGGCTTTCTGAAATTGAAAAAGAGTTATACACTAAGCACCACACAGTTCTTAGTGTTTGTAGGGAGTATTATATTATATTATATCATTTTTATGCTGTAATGATAGGTAGGGGTAACAGGACAGTAATAGATGAATAACATTTAAATCTCAAAGTGTTAACCTGAACCTGAACTACAGTTATACAAAGTGGAAAAAACTGAGCTGAACAGAGTAAAATATTTAAATGAGTGTGTCTGCAGACTCTGTTGTTGTATCATTTGTTTGATTTTGGGTGAACTTCTGAACTTTTCTTTCTTCCCACACAGATCATTGCATATCAGCCATATGGACGGTCTGTAGACTGGTGGGCATACGGAGTGCTGCTCTACGAAATGCTTGCGGGACAGGTGAGTGGTGTTTATACACACACACACACAGACATACACGATGCCTTCTTATGTAATTGCTTGCTACAAATGGTGTGATAACTTTACATAAACAAGGTTGCTCACAGATTGCTCGCACCCTCATTTTTCCCACACATTCTCAGGTGGTGTTTACTACAGACCTTCCCGTCACCTCTAATAACAAACATTTACACATATAACACATTAAACCTCCTTCCACCTTCCTATCACAGGACAGTTCATGTACCTTTTCACCCTGTTTTGTAGTCTGTGTGCATGTGTGTGTTTTTACTTACACAGATTTATAAAATTTAGATGCATGATTTAAATGTTTTACAAGCACACAGTAGCAGCCAATCAGCCATGGAGTTGCTTGCATTTGTGCACTGTTGGAGGAAATTTTAAATTACTTTTTCTTTTTTTTTATTTCCTTGAACAACTCCAATCATGCCAAATCATTTCTGACTACTCAGAAGCCTACATTTTCACATTCTCTCTATATGAATACACAACATGCTGTGCTGCTGGTGAACTAGACAGTATTTTCAGCTAGTAAACCATTAACATGTCGGCTTCTAAAGAGACATTTCTTTTATGAAAAAACAACAAAGAACACCTGAAGGTGACATGCAACTCGTCTGTGGGAATAAGGTCAATTAGATTCTCTGTGTATTTTAATACATTCATTTCTGTTCATACTGAGCATGTTCACTTTTCTCACCTGCCGTCTTTTCTTTGGTAGGTATGTATTGTATGTTTTATTTATCAGACATAACATTAGCCTGAATGTGTCTTCACAAAAAAATATATCACCATTTGTAAATGTTAAGAGAATTAAAACGCTTTGCTCACAGGGTTTTAATAAAATATGTTTCAAAGACTTGGTGTTAAATGACTTGTTAAGACATTTATGACTTATTCATATATTTTTTGAAGTGATTCCAAAAGCAAAGTTACAACTACATGCAAAAGCTCACATAAAGGTGTTTTTTTTCCCCCCTTAATTCCCAAATGAACTTAGAAGACGTGTCAGCTGCTAAACAATTAACAAAAGTTCTTACCTATTCAGATGTTCCCTTCCCTCTCTATGTGAAATCAGGTAAAGGGAGCATGATGTAGACAGACTATCTCTCGCCAAAGGGACCAGTGGAGTGGAAATGACGAATAATTCATTTTATGGACTGTCAAAACACCCACATTATGGTTACTGATGATAACCGCTCAGTGTGGAGGGGAAAAAGCTGGGTCATCCACTCCATTTGCCCTGCAAGGTTTTCCTTTGGAAATTGTTCTTACAAATTATCTCCACTGTTGCTCTTTGTTTTTGGTCCTTTTCATCTCTTTGTTGTTCTCATTGTTCTGTATTTTCTCTTCCCTGTCGAGTGACATGTCTGTATTTTTGATGTCTTCCTCTTTATTTACTAGGGAATGGATTGGTGCAACATGCTGACATTTTAATTTTCACTTTACCACTGTGTGATAACAGATGAAACACAAACACACTCTCAATATTGTTTCCTTTCACCTTCAGCCTCCATTTGATGGAGAGGATGAAGATGAGCTCTTCCAGTCCATAATGGAGCACAACGTGTCATACCCCAAGTCCCTGTCCAAAGAAGCTGTCTCTGTCTGCAAAGGGGTGAGTGGATGTTTTTTGTCATCTACGGTAAAATCTTTCCCAGTTGTCGACCAGTTTCTGTGGTTTAAGCGAAATCCTAAAGTATATGTGAATCTATTCAGTTTTCATAAAAGATTAACTTTGTACTTACTGTTAGTGGTTTTGTTTTTCAGTCTTAGGAATAGATTTCCCAAAATGTGCTTAAACTGTCTCATATGATATCTGCCTCCTCAGTCAGAGACTTGTTTTCCTCAGGAGCTTTCCCACTTGGTTGGAAAATCCTGTAAATAAGGCATTTTAAGCTCTGCATCTTTTACCCTCTTCACTGAAGCCAAATTGTTACAAGGCCTTGTGAGAGAGTACAAGCCTTTCCTGCTAGTTCTGCTTCACAAAGACAAAGTGACAGGCTGCGTCACAGGCTTTTCTTAGCTTTCCGGGGTTAGACGTAACATATGACAAGTCTAGCTCAATTTGCTGTAAGAATGAAGTGTGAGCTTTTTAAATAGTGTCTGGGAACTCATTTGGAAGTTCCCTCTCCTCTTTCCTGTGTCTTTGACATTTGCATTATTAACACTGAAAGGGTACATTGAGACTGACTGTTACAGTAAGGAACAGTAGCTCAATGAGCTTGATTTTTTAAAAGTGCTGTGTTTGTTGTTCCATAGCAGTATAAAATATTTATCTACATAAACCATATGATTTACTTGTAGAAGTGACTTCTCATTATTGACTCATCAGTTTTGTAAAAAAAAACAAAAATCCTTTTAAAAACATAAAAGAATTGCAGTGGAGCAGGTGACACAATACTATAACATTTATGCATATTGGAGCATGTTTAATATTTAGAAATTATTTAGAAATGTTGTTGAGAACTTTGTCCTCACTCTTTCATCCTTTCCTAGTGGCAATGATGATGTTAACCATTACAGAAAGTTTTTTTGCTACTGGAGAGAAACTACATTCTTCTTATTGTTCTGAACTATGAATATTATGTATCTATTGTTAGAGCAAAGAGTTACTTTTGTGCAGAGATTTTTTTCCAGCTATCCTCCTCAAGTCATCTCCCATATATCTACTCAGTTTGCTCTATACATAGTCAGAATAATATGGAGCATCTCAGTCCAAGTACAAATAGTTGGGTGATCCCAATTCAAAATAAAGAGTAGCAAATTTTTTAGTCCTTTAAAGTGGTCTCTTGTGGCGTGCTTACCGGGACTAATAACAGTAACAGAGTTGCAGTGAGATTGTTTTTTTCATGAGATAGCTCTTCCCAGTAACAGCCAAGGAATGTTTAGACTCTACGCTCTCCTGGGATGCTGTTTCAGCAGCCGTGGGTATATGCCTGCTGAATCTCCAGAGACAGAGGGAACTGAACAGTGGGTCAGTAAAGTCAAGCAGGCTGGGACACTGTAGCTGTTTGTTTCATTTTATGTTTTCCACAGAAAGACTAAAGAACAACAGTTGTTGTATATTTTAAGACTCTTACCTAATGGATTCAATGAAAATCAGTGAAACTCTAGTTTATTACCTTACATAATACACAAGTCAAAAATGATGAGCACTTACTCATTTATTTGCACTTTAACCTCTGCATGTATGACCCTGCACTAATGCTCAGAACACAGAGGGAAACACTGGTATTTCAGTGCACGTTCGTACTCAGGGACGCTGATGTGCAATAAATACATCTGTCTCAGGCACTGATGACATGAAGTTTGGCTTTGGATTGTATGGTCAATAAATTATGAGAATTATTTTAGACTTGAAATGCCCAGAGATGCTAACAAAAAAGAAGAAAATCACACATTTGTGTACGTGTGTGTTTGTGTGTATTAGGAATTTAATGGTGAATGTAGCAGTTTTATTTGTGTCTGGAGGCAGTGTAGAGTCAATGAGCTGTGAAATAATACACTTTGTCTCCATGTCCCTTCCTCAACTTTGCTCTCTTTGTCCCCCGCTTTCCATTCTGTCTTCTTTTCTTGGGTCTGTGTGTATGTGTGTGTGTCCAGTACTTTGTGGGCACCACAATCCTGGACCCCACAAGTTTAAATGTCTGTTTTAGGGTAAACACTTGGTTTCATGGTCCAGTTTAGGGAATGTATTGTATCAGAGACTGGTCCTCACGAAACAAGGATGCGTTCATTTGGCCTCATCTTAGCCCAAGGCCTAATCTCAAGGCTTGCTTGGCATGGCTGCACTCTGTGGCTGTTACTCTAAATGGATGCATAGTGCTTGTCAGTAGCCTGACCCACAAAGGAAAGAGAGAACAAGTTGATGTTATGGAGGAAAAAAGGAAAACAAGAGAATGAGAGGTGAGGGAGAGGTTAGACAAGGAGAGAGATCAAAGAGTGAAATGATCAAGGAAGACAATAAAAAGAAGATAAAGAAAAAAAATAAAGAAAAGAAATGGACATGGATTCTTATAGTATAATACATTGTAATTGGTAGCTTGATACCTGCAACTATTCATGCAGATCTCTATTATGAGCAAATACACTGTATTATATTTGAAACAGGTCAAAGATGTAGATGCACATTCATCTAAGTAATGGGATGACACCGAAAGGTCATTCATTTTAGTGTTGTTATGGTTCATAATGATTACTGGAGGAGGGTGAGATTGATACAAGCATACATGAAAAATGTGTTCTGGGTGTTTTGATTTTTTGATGATAAATATGTTTTATAAAGTTCACTCATTCAAAAGTGTCTCAATGTGAGTAATTGACTTTAATGAAAGCACTGAGGCAAACGCATCCAACCCAAACCACATGTGCTGTCTGAGTGCTGCATAATATCTAGTCTGCAGAGAAACTAGACCCATTTATTATTTTCAAAAGATGAAAGCAATGGTGTGTGCGTGTGTGTTTTGGAGGCCTTGATGCACTGAATCACACAGTTTACCTGGCCAGACTCCCAGCTGACTTAGAGACCCCATCTGCCTTCTCTTTTACTCAATCTAACTCTGTCTCTCCTCCCTCTCTCCCTCTCTCCCTCCCTTCCTCTCTCCCTCTCTTCCGTCTCATCAAGTCTCACGATATGGTGTTCTCAGCAGAAACAGCAGGAGGGCTTCAGAGTTATGTGGACTTTAAACCTTTTGCTGACAGTTCATGACGCGCTGGAGCTGCTCTGAGATTGGAGTGTTAACAGTTTGCAGACAGAATGAACAAATGTTCTCAGCAAAATGTTAACAGCACTTCTTTTTCTGGAGATGATCTGTCACACTAATGCTAAAAAAATTCAAGTGCTCAGTTTTCAACAACAAAAAAAAAGTCTGAGTGTTCGATCGCAGTGGCACGGTCACTTTTAGGACAAACCGAGGTGTGATGTTTGTCATTTTAATGGTGACAACCATGTGTTTGCAGGGGGATGCTTTCTCACTGTCACTGACAGTCTTGTGAACAACCTGAAAACTGCAAATGACTTTTTCTCCCCCAGTCAACTACTGTCTGGAGTACTCTGCCAGCTGGATACACTCCACTAGTCCACATGTATGTTGTAGGGTGTACAGCAAGTGAATTGTAGGAACTCAGCAAATGGAAATTCACCACCATATCAGTTTTTGACTTGTTATTTCATGGCATTTGTTATATTAAGAAACAATAATCCCCCAACTGCTTTTCACTTCTTATCTTGAGACTAATTGTGGGACTGAACTCTTTGTTAAGAGGGTCTTTTTGTGAGTAAAGATGGCTTATGTGAATAAATCAAAGTACATGTTTGTGAGGTTTTCTGGCACTGGAATTTGTGATTGTTTCTCCCATTTATTTTCTATGGGAGATAGTTAGAGAGAGAGTTGAGAAACAGTATCAACACACACAACTGCTAATCTTCCAAATAATTAAAATGTGTCCATATATTTGTATGAGGCTCGGTCTAACTTGAGTTTATGAAGTAATGGAGTGGGGCGATATGTTTACCATTTCCAAACCAATTAAAAGTGAGACTGAATGCAGCAGAAGTCTTCCCTCTGTCACTAAACACACACAGTATGATTGTTAAACATGTCATATTTTCCAGCTGACAAGGTGACTGAGCTGCATTTCAAGGTATGCATTACAGATCAGGGATTTAACTGCAGGCGCAGCAGTTTTGCATGCTTGTGTGTGTCTACATGTACTGTCACCTTCTGCATACCACTTAGAAAGTATATACTGCACTGAATACCACAGCTGGGAAACAGGCCTGTTTAAGCATTTAAATGAGCTAAGTTAAACAAAGCACCATTTCCATTTTAGGCTCCAGTACAGAGGTCATTTTGTCCTTGGACTGTCAATACTGAAACCTACCAGGCTCCCTGTCCATCTCCTAACCACTCTTTTCCCTTCCTTTGCAATTCAATCAGGCCAAATGACTCCACTAAGGCAGGGTAGATAATGCAAAAAAATAAAAATAAATAAATAGCAGCAGTGGTAGCAGGTACAGTATACACACTTAGAAAAACAAGCAACAAGCAAGTCATTATTTTCCACTATGAGTTCCCCCACCAACATATTAAAACCTAACACTGTTGTTGCCAGTCAGACCACTTTGCTGCTGGACCATATATGAATACGAATAGGAATTACCTTAATAATCCCAAAGGTAAATTAATTTGTCTGTCAGCTCATCTATCATTTGCAGAAGAATTAAAAAGCCTGATGGCTGTGGGTATAAAAGATCTTCTGTATCTCTCTGTCCTGCTACAAAGAGAGAGGAGCCGTCCACCACTGTTGCTTAAATAACCCCTGATTCTTGTCTCAGTCTAATTATGTGCTGTAAGATCACATCCATGGCAAAATATGGGTAGCTGATTAGCAACAGGATGAGTTAAAATAAAGAGACAGACAGTTAAGTGACAAGTGACTAAAAAGAAAAACTAGTTTCCCTTGCTTTTAGTTCAGTCCTGAATGTTCAATTATTGCCATTAAAATAAAATGTGTGATGAGAATGTATTTGCATTATTTGACCTTGAGTTTGAAATGTTTGCTGCTTTAATGCATTTAAAACATTTTCCTCCTCCAGGCCAACTAATGCTATGTTTATATAAGCAGGTATGTATAGGTTCTCCAACTGTAATCCGAACAAACAAATGTAATTCTTGACCCTTTATTTGAAGAAATTATGTTTATGCAATATCAGTTGGCTCCTACATCATACGGCTCCTGCGTCATTTAACAGAGACAGATTGTCTTATTGGCTATGTGTACTGTTGGTACCCTGTTTTTGTGTTGGTTTGCTTTTTAACAAAGTGCGGTTCGTGTCCCCATGTTGTCTGTGGCGCGACTGGAAGCAGCAGCAGCTCTCCAAAGGCAGAACGAGCCGAGGGAGAGAGGGAGGGAGGGCAGTTCTGTCACTCTTTTTCAGACCCATCTGTTGTCGTTGTCATTTACTGACCTAGAAAAAGAGGTGGAATCACATTACAAAACACATCAGTGAATGTGCACAGAAGGGGCAGAAAACAAAGGGAGAGTTTTCCTGCATTTTGGAGAGAAATAAACCCAAACACTAAACGTGTATAGTCAAACCTGCAAACTGTTCTCTGTTTGCTGAAAGTTTTTCCATTTACAAGACACTGAAGAAAGATGAAAAATTCCTCCTTTTCTGTTCAGAAAAAATAATTCCACTGCTCTGTTCCTGCATATAATATACCTTATTGTTAAGTGCATGAAATAGCCAGTGATATAATTACCATCTATATTTTCTGTGATGTAACTCCATATTCTCATCTTTGTTCCTTACTTTGAGCAGCTGATGACCAAGCACCCATCCAAGCGTCTGGGCTGCGGTCTTGAGGGAGAGAGGGACATCAGAGAACATGCCTTCTTCAGACGTATCGACTGGGAACGCCTCGCGAATAGGGAGATACAGCCGCCCTTCAAGCCCAAAGTGGTAAGTCTTGAAAATACTTGTGCTCAGGGTGTATGTGGTAGTTGTAGCCGGAGTGAAGGATTTGTAGGAGGCAGACTCGACACACAAGTTCCCAGTATCAAAAAAAAGTGCATTTATTTTCACAAAAGAGGGTGTCACCAAAAGATACAAAACCAAAATGAACTATCTACAAAAAGTAATGATGAAATCAACAGTTAACATAACTTAACTGAGAAACTGAACTCAACACAAAGAAACACATGGCACACTCTGCTGTGCACATGGCTTGGCCCTCTCTCTGCCTTCACACACAAAAGAAGAGAACCCTTCCCCCTCAAGACTGAGGTTAAACCGGGAGGCACCTGGGCTCCACCAAACCCAGAGGGAGGATTCCTGATTACCCTGTGAACAGGTAAGCATCCACCTGAAGACTTCTCCCCTCAAGGTGGTATGACCTGATGAGGTCATCCAGAGCACAGAAGCAGGAAGTAAAAAGGCACCTCCTCCTCTGTCTCAGGACTCCCCCTGGTGAGTATGACCGTTCAAAATAAACAATGCACTTAAACTAATAAACTTATTTAACTTAACATAACTTGTATGTGTATTATTGCTCTAGAATTGTGAATGTAAATGATTTGAACCTAAATAAACATTGCAAACTCAACCAAACCCGGGATAGGCTTCATCTGCAAATTATAAACAAAGGTGAAATGATGACTAAACAAACAAGCATGTTAACTCAAATAAACAACATATAAAAGGGACAAATGAGGTGCTCTCACCCACTTTGTCACACCTAGG
>OMNW01007914.1:0-14792 GCA_900303245.1 Selene dorsalis
CTCACATCTCTTACTCGCTCTGTACCCCGCCCCATGCAAATCCCCTCGATCCATCTTAAGCCTTGGGCTGCTGCTGGGAAACAGATTCTAGCAAACTCGAGTGCTTCATCTTCCCCCCCCAGTGCTGAGGAGGAGAAAAAAAAAAGGAGGATGAGAAAGTGGAGGGGTTGTATAAAAAGTGAAAAGTAGGGCTGGTACAGCTGCTGGTTTCCAGAGGCTTCATCTTGAAAAGGAATTGTAGAAAACTGCTGAGTATAAAATAAAAATTAGCTCATACTAAAGTGAAAAATAAATTCCTGCTTGGCTCTCAGTGTAGTGCAACATCTCTGGTGAAACAGTGCTCAGTGAAAACACGTCAGCAAAAAGCTTCATGATGCTGTTGTAATATAGTGAATCACCAACAAAACAACATGACATCAAATGAGCACGCTGTTTCAGGTCTTTACCTCTCAGAGTTGGCTGTATAGTGCACACTGTGCACCAGTTGGCATGGAGACCACCTTCATATTCAAGACTCAGATATTACAAAATATTATCTGTCTGAACTCGCTAAACTCTCTGCAGCCTCCAAAAACCCGGGTTTAACAGCAGATTTCCTCCAGAGCAAAACCAGAGAAAAGAAAAAGAACTTTGCCAGGAAGTCCATTGTAATGGAGCCATCTCTCACACCGCTGCTCTGCAAGGCGAGCACACACGAGACCTGACCGCAGCACTCACATCCTCGCATCACATCCTCCTGTTTTGAAAGGAAATGCCACGATGCTCAATGGGCCACAGTGGGAGCTATAGGGAGGAAGGCTGGGCCAGCGCAGACTACAGCAGGTGGTTCAGTTCTGCAGGTGGAAACATAATGGCAACGCAATAAAACCAAGCCCAGTCTTTAAAGCATAGAAGGAAATAACACTAAGTATGTTTCGGCTCCACAAAGCAAGAACCAGAAATAAAAAGTGCGTGCAAACACCGAGGTAAAATAGAACACCAGCCCTTCACAAACAATGATGACTCGAGACACGACTTCACTTTCAAGTCTGCAAGACTAATGCCCAGCAGAATAAATCTCCTCTCCATCTTCATCAACTTTAATGTCATTCTCTTTGAACAGGGAGTGGGTGCAGACTAGAGCCTTTTTTTAGGAGGCTGTACATTGTCATGTATGAGCAGCTGTCATCCCCTCCCACTGTGTCACTGTCACTGGGAGCTGTCTTCCTCTAGATGACAAATAACCATATAGTCCATTACCAGCAAACAGACTGATCCACATTCACTGTATTCAACCAGATCTGTTGTTTGAAAAAAAAAAAGAGGAAAACACAAAGCTGACAGTTCGACAGAAGCTATACTGTTCACACCTCAGCTGAGACCATTAGGTTGATTAATCAATTAGCTGAAAATAAATAGCCACAATTCACATAAGTTAATTATGTAAAAAAAAAGGCATATTATACTGCTGTATCTTTGAGCTCAGAAGTGTAGTTCAAATAAAACAACTAAATTGAAAACATCAGTAATTTGTGATGATCAATTCTCATTATGTTCTAACATTTATTTACCAATTAGTCCATGACTCCAGGAAATAATGGATCAATTACAGATGAAAAAAGCCAACAGTAATTATATTAGTACAATATCTATATTATACTGAAGCTGCAACCAATCATGATATTTTAGCTTAAATATCATATTGTCTCAATTATGTTTTCTTGTGTCAGCCTAGGACCAGTTGTCATACCCTGCCTCTATAAAGTCTAAATTTCTATTAGATTGACGACAGACTACCTGCAAAACTCCCTAAAATACCTGATACCTGACCTAAGTGACGTGATAAAAAAAAAATCGACCTGTTTCACATCAGTGTGTTTGTGTCTGTCGGAGCCTATTGCGCACTGTAAAAAGAAAAAAAAAGGTTCAGCTTAGTTTGCATTTTGCTCAAAGCAGCAGTGTGTCTCAGTAGAGCTTCACAGAGTGGCCAGCCTGGCTGAAGACGCTTAGTCTTGTTTAGATAATCCAGTGTGCAGTGGTTTGTTTAGCTACAAGAGGACTGTGTCAATTTACAGCTCATATTGTGATTCTTATATTGCATACCAACACGAACGGCCGGTTGCACTGATCCTTCAGCATGTGGTAACTGACCACAAATCCCCTAAAGCAGCCTTGGTGCTCTTTGACGTCTTAAATCAGTCCCTCTGTAGTTTATTCCATCAGGCCAGGCACGGAGCTGCATGGAATTGCATTTTTATGAATCAGGCTGAAGCACCGTACACAGCAATCAAGAGAGTGCAGTGATATTTCACCTTGACAGCATGAGTGTGGTGCAGCAGCGCTCGTCCAGGCTTCTGCCTCCCCTGACACACACACACACACACACACACCTGAACGACCCAGGAACTACATCCAGCCATAAACTATACCACCACAACACTGGGGCACATAAACACGTCTCTCCGTCCCACTGAATAAAGAAAAATCCAGCGTGTGGATCAAGTCCAACATTTAGATTGCATTTAATTCATAACCCCATCCATCAACATGATAAGCTCATGTGTTGTGTGAGGATCCAGTCCAGACATCACAGTTTGTTTTTAATGCTCGAGGCACGTTTCTGTTCGCTGGAGTTACTTCCTCATTAAGGCACCAAAGTGTGACTGGTTGAGTCTGGGTGAAAAAGATATCAGCAGATGCACACAGGCCAGATGAGACCTTGAAAGGTGTTCATGGTAACACATGACATAACTGGCAGCTAGACAGAGACGATCTGCTCTTGTGTCTGTTTTTTCTCTTTGTGAAAAAAGGATTGTTGTACATTTTATTATTGATATATTATTTTAGCAGGAAAAGATTTTGTTTTAAAAACAGCTGTGGTGAAATCTTTGTATATGAATAATTCAGATTACCGTCTCCTGAATGACACTTTCTTCGGAAGGATATGTACCGCAAACATATATTAAGAAACATCTTGAAAGAGGAGAGACGCTGAGCGCAGCTAAGACTTGGTGAGAAGTGCACATTTAATTATTAATACGTTTGCTCCTGATACTTATTCTGTGATTCATTTTCCTAGGTTTCCAAATAATGCCACTGCTTTGTAAGCCAGGAGTACAATTTACATTATGTCCAGTCTACACATACATGTCCATGGCAGTGAGGTGTGTAAGGATGTTTAGGCCACATGATAAATGTTTGATGTTATTTTTAAGATTCAGTTTTTGTCTGTCTGGTTTCATGACAGTATGAGTATTACAGCAATGTAGCTTGTTGAATTATTAGGAATAGTTAAAGGTTGTTTGCACTACAATGAATGAATTAGTTGTTTTTTTTTACTGCCTTAGGGAATAAAGACCCTACTGTTCTTTATGACTGTAAAATACATGTGATTTTGTGCATAGCACTAAAGAAACAAAACATGAAGCAATAAGACACCGTGATTACACATTAAATACAGAGATATGAGATAGCTGCACTCATTTGACTGCATCTACACACACCAGACATCTCACAGGAATAAACTGTTCAAAACCCAACAGATTCTTCAAATAATCTGATAAAAACCAAGAATCTTTGTGTAACACACCACACCACCATCACACACACACACACACACACATACCCCCAACACTTAGTGTGCAGCTATCTGACAAACACAAGAATTGAAGGTACTGTATGACTCACAAATCAACTCCCTTGACAGGCACACTGCTCCTAAAATAGATCCAGATCTCACAGCAACTACTAAGCCATCGACGGCCACTTCCCAAACTGCAGAGTACGGGCTGCGGCTCGTAATTAAACTTTCTATAAGACCTTCAATAAAAAATGGGAAGTAAAAAAAAGTCGTTTTCATAATTTGGCAGGTCCCAGACAAGCTTTGTCTAGAGAAGGCAATCAGCAAACGTAATCTGGAAAACTCTATTACAGCTGCAGTGTCGGGGCGTCTATTATGTAGAAAAACAAAGGAAAGGTCTGGGCACAAAACAGTCTGTAAGAACTCAGACCCTGTTATGAGTGCAGTTAATCACATTCTCTCTCTATCTCCAAAGTGATTCTTGATTTGTACACGACCAGTAAACTACAATAACGTAGAAATAAAGGGATCATCAATCATGAATGTATGAATGTGAAGACTCTGTTGCTATAAATGCTACGTATCTAATGGGTGAAAATGGCCTTCAAACATCAAGCTGGATCAATATTAGAAAACCATTTCCACCCATTTCATGTCTGTCCTGTTTATACTCACATCTTGCAGAGCTGGCTATAACAGCAAACCCTGGAAGAAGAAACAATAAAAGCTTTACACAAATTGAAAAAAGGTTTTTTTTTTTTTATTAAGTCAATTACAGTAATGCGTTACTTGAGGTCATTCAGGATTTTGTCTTTGTTCATCCTTAAATTCATAATCTTGATGCTGAAAGGCAAAACATGAAAATTTATGGTGAAAATATAAATTAGCTTCAAATCATATTGTTCAATTTATTTTCCCATAACATGCTACAAGCGTTTCAGCACTTGCCTGTGTGTCTGTCCTCTGTGGTACAAGGAATAATGGTCGAGAGTGAAAAAGTGGGATCAGCACTGGGGAGACTATAAAAATTATAAATAAGAAACTTTTCATTGGCAGGGACTTAGTGACGTTTTCAACATGTACAGTCTGACCAAATGTATCAACTCACAGAAACAAAGACGACTCTGTCCTCAGAAAAAAAAAAAAAACAATCATTCTATTGCATTACTGTGGCATCGCTGTGAGAAAAATGACACATGTAGCAACTTTTTTCAAGTCCACTCCGAACAGACAAAAAGACAAATACTGCAGCATTCAACCTTTTTCCTCTAGGAACCCAGTTATTATGCATGTTGGCCATAAAAATTGGTTCATGTGTCATTTTCACTTTTCTAATTACTTAACGGAGACAACCAATTTAGTGATTTGCTGACAGAAAGGCTGTTAAAGTTGTGTTTGATGAATGATTTGCACCAATTTGGCGCAAATTACCAGCGTCTGCTCAGTACAACAGACCTGAATACATTCCATTATTCACTGTTCAATTCAGCCAATCTTACTGATAAAGCTTGAAATTTTGGCAGTTTGTTTTAAAGTGCTGTAAGAACACTGGGATGCATTAATGATATAAAAAAAAAAAATGTTTTCAAGATGGACATTATTTTAAGGAGTTTACACATAATTCCCATCATTTAACAACTGGAATTACTTGCTAATGTCAGATAAACAACGCAACATAACAGAGAAAGCAAGTAAAAACATGAGACATACTTGAGATTTAGACCAAAGGAATAGCTGTCAAGCCACGCATCCAACCAGAACCATTCGCATACTTACCACACACATATACAGTGTTCCTGAGGACCAATTGTTGCAGTAAATCAACTGCCATTTTCATTTTTGTTTCCCAAATAAAATAATACACCAATAAGATATATTCTACAATATAATGACTACAGAAATTGAAATCAAACATACATACTTTGCAAATCATGTATAAACTGAAATAGGTGCCCATTGGGGGGACATGGAAATTGGCTTAATCTAGTTCATACTCTATTCAGCACATGCATTAAGAGACTCTGGAAACATCCAAAAATCTAAACAACCAAAGGGGAAATTAAGGAACGAAAGAATAAACAGGTTTTCCCTAATCCTAACTGATACATTTGATTGCCATTTGCAATATATCAGCTTTCCAAAATAACGGAGCCCTAATGTTACTGTTTTGGGTCAAGTAATGACACATAGTGTATATATTAACTCAATGTCATTTACAGTTTCTTATTCCTTTTTTTTTTCTTTCTTTTTTTTTTTTTTTTTTGCAAGGCTGGCTAAAATCGAGGCTCAGTTCAGTTCGCGAGATACATGGAAGTTAAAGAGAGTTCCCTCCTTAAATCCAGCAAAGGCAGCTGAGACAAGCAAACTTCACTTGGTTTGAGTGAATGTGCCCACCACGAAAGGGTCAACCTCAGTGCTGTCAGTGCCTTGATTAGTCCAGAGCGTTGTCAGAGAAGGTGAGCACCACAGTCCCAGGAAGAGTTCAACAATGTCCACACGGCTCACTTCATTAGCAACTCCTGGAACACACAGGGCAAACAGAGATGAGCTGTAGTGATCAGTCCAGTGTCCAAGGAACTGACTGCAATGGATAATCAAAAACGATCAAATTACTGCTAATTAATATGCTACACATCTCCTGCTTTTTATTGCTTTGGCCTTATATCTGAGTTCTGTACTATTGGCTGGACATAACACTTCATGATCACATCATCTCAGATGTAGTCAATTGAAATGGGCATTTTTCATTGCTTTGTGTTTAGAAATCTCACAGTTTATCAATTAATTAAAAGTTCTGTGAATTGGTGCTGTCCTGTGAAAACCATGCATCTTCAACATGATACAAGCAGTCTAGTTTACAGGGGTGTTATTGCTAGTATTTCAACAGGTTTATCATTGTTGGTTCAAATGTAAAATTAAAATAATTAGTTTGTCTCAAAACTCAATTTTTTTTTTTGACAATAATAAAGAACATTTTATAGACAACAACGTGGTTGTTATTAGGATACATTGTAACTAATGTACGTCAACTAAAGAGGAGACAAAGGTTAACATCTTACCTGAGTCTCTTTTGGCTCTTGAACTGGTGGTTCCTCAGTTTTAACCTCAGCAGGAGGAGCAGCACTCGCCATCTGTAAGCTCCTGGTCACCGGACCACCGACTCTCTCCCTGTTTCGCAGGGAGAACCGCTCCTCTTTCTTCAGCTGTTGTGGCGCTGCTGGAGATTTGGCGTCTGCTAATCTCTTGGGTGCTGCTTCCTTGCCCATACGCTGCATTCTCATGGCCGTCCGTTGCTGTGCAGTATCACTGGGAGTGTCTGGGGATGACAGGGTGGGAGGTAGAGACTGAACTTGGCTCTTCTTGGTTTTTTTGCTAGCAGAAACTGGGGCTGGGAATGAGGCAGGCCTCTTAAGTCGGCCAAGAGTAGCAGCGGCTTTTCCTTTGCTTGCCTGGGAGGATTCAGGGTCTGCTGCACCGGAGCTACGAGCTCTGGTCTTTCCCAGGGGTTTACGCTGTGGCTCTGTCTGTGGTATTTCACAGTCTGAAGCTTTCTTCCTAAGATTTACGTTTTTATCTACCACAGACACTGCCTCTTTCTTCACCTCTGCTGGACCTCTTTTGCCCTTTTTTACAACGGGCTTCATGGGACAGCTGACTACCATATGTTTATGGAGACTTGCAGGATAAGTAAACTCCCGGCTGCAGTGGGGGCAGACATTAGAGGCCTGCTCTTCCTCAACTTTAACAGTAGCCTTCTTTGCAGTAGTGGCAGTTTTATTTTTCTGTGAAATTGCCCTCTGGACCAGCTGGTTCCTCTTCTTACTAAGGGCACTCATTCTTGTTTTACCGGTATCTTGATTAAAGTTAAGTCTCTTTGGCTGACCCATTCTACGGAAAGGACTGTGGCCTGCAGTGGCTGCTGTGGGTGACACCACTCCGTTGGGGCTCTTCACTATTTGCTTGAGGGGGATGGGGTTTTTCTTGGGAGTGTAACGCTTCTTATCACTCGCGCTGGCACAGGCCAATATGTGCTTGTGCAGTTCGGGCATGTTGTCAAAGCTGTTGCCACACTTGGTGCAGCGAATGGCAGTGCTGAATGTTTGTGGTATGTTGTGGGTGGTGAAGTTAGTAGCCGAGGCCACAGAGCCAGCATGGGAACGGCTATGATAAGGGAAAGGGGGTGGTTTATAACTGGGGTAGTGTTGATTAAGGCCAAGGCGAACGTCCGGGCCTTTAGGCTTCCCTCCCTCTGAGGCCATGATCTTTATTGTAGTGTACAGCTCCTCGTTGGGGTCCTCTGCTCCATCCTCCGCTCCATCCTCTGCATGATTTCCATTAACATCAGGTTCTTCTTTAGCCACATCAGATTCATTGTGTGGAGCGGGTTCTTCAGTCATCTCTGGTGCTGGTGTTGAGGGACTGCTTTCCTCTTTGGCTCTGGATGGGTCTGTGTAGTTCTGTGGCCTGAGCTTGCCGTTCTCTACAGTAGTATTTGAACATGTCTTATTTGGATGCAGGTCCTTTTGGTGCTGCTGCAGGTTACAGAGGAAGGCAAACTCTTTGGAGCAAACGGAGCACACAAAGATCCTGCCCACGCCGTGGAGCGTTGTTCGGTGGGCCAGCAGCGCGGGCGCGTCACCAAAGAGCTGCACGCAGAATTCACACTTAAAGGGCCAGTCTGCAGCGTGATCTATGATATGTCCACTGAGCTCTTTGATGGAGTTGAATGGCTCCTCACAGACATTACACACAAAAGTCTTGCAATACGTTGAGTCAACTTCCTCTGCCACGGAGGATTTATCAGACGGTTTATCGAGAGCGGCAGGCTGAGGTGAAGTGTCAACACCATCCTGAGGCGCATGATTCATAACTGGCAACTTGTCTGTGCAGTGCTGGGGCTCTTCTTTTATTCTAATGTGATGGAGGGATCGTGGAACGGGTGATGGGGATTGTTTGTGTGAGGCAGGAGGAGGAGATGGTGAGGACGGTGAGGACTCTGGTTGGGGTGGTGGAGCAGCAGAGTCAGATTTCTCAGACTCTGAGTCTTGGTTCGATTTTCCATTTAGCAGACTGTTGCAAGTGGTGGTCACGGGAACATCATCTGGAACATGCAGATCTACTGGTGCGGGCTCTGGAGGGCTTGGTGTGGAACAATTCAGGGGTTCTTCAGGTGGAGCACTCGGGGAGTCCAGCTGCTCAGACATGCTCTCCTCTTCCTCATTGTTGTTTTCTTCTGCAGACAAAATCTCCTCCGAGTCCGACAGGACCTTGTGTTCATCTGGTCTTGGAGATATTTTTGGTGAGAGGACAGGAAGAGGCCTTGGTGCAGATGAGTCTGAGGGCTGAGAGAGAGGAGAGCTAGGCATGGCCAGAGGAGATGGTATGGTGGGTAGCACAGGGGGAGGTGGCGTTGGGGACGTCACGCTAGAGGTACCAGGTGAAGAAGGGTTCATGGTGACAGGGGTCAGAGAGGGCGGAGAAGGGTGGGCAGATTCTGATGTAACATTTGGAGAGCGAGAGTGGAAAAGACTCAGGTTTGCTAAGACTGAGGGACCCTCCTCTCCTGGCAACGTTAAACCCACGTACTCGTTCATTAGCACCTTTTCAAGCATGCTGGTGTTAGGCTTCCTCTTTTTGGCTGTGGGCTGTGGTGCTGGACTTCCCTTTGACTCAGGCTCCATGGAGCTCTTACGATGGAAGCTTAAATCAAGAGCTGAATCACCGAGCACCTTGTTCAAGCTGTCACTTTTCCTGCTGATGGAGTTTGACAGATCCAAAGGCTGCTGATTACAGGAATTTCCTCCGCTACTAGAAGAAGTTTGGCTATGCATATTATTTCCAGAAGGGCTCGGGGTATCCCCATCATCTTTGTCCAGTACAGACCCAGGAGGTGATGTGTTGTGGCTTTCCACTTTTGGCACCTTGAGGGTGTATGAGCTTGCCACCTCCGCTTTACAGCTCTCTGTTTTACATGTAGGACTAAGCTGTGGAGATGACGGGGGAGAACCAGTTCTTCTTTTATACCTGCCTGAAGCGCCTTGCAGCGGCATGACTGACAGCGGGGAGGCCAGTCTATGGCTTTCTGTTATCAGGGTAATGGTGGATTTCTGAATATCTTGTGTTTGAAGGAGCTGTTTGAGCTTAGGTGAGAGATAAACTGTTTTCTCTCTTTGAAATGCTGATGAATCTGCAGCTTGTTGGAACAGTCCTCCCACCAGCAGGTTAGATGAGGATGATGTAGAGGATGAGGAAGATGATGAGGAGCCTGTGAAGGAAGCTGATTCCGTCTCCACTTTCAGGTTTGGAACAAATGGGGGTGTAGATGTTCTCCTCTTTGCTGTGGACTGGCTGATGTTGGAAACTTGCTTTGCAGCACTACTTCTTCCCTCCACCTTCAGTGCTTGACCAATCTGATTTGGGCTGATGATGACCGTGTCCAGACCAAACAGAGCTGCAGATCTGGAGTCCACCTCTATCACCTCACAGCTGCTCACCGAACTGCTGGATACAATCTTGCCATCAATGTAGAAGCTCAAGTTCTCAGAGATGTTTTTCGATATGTCGATGGCATAATCGTCTCTGTCTGCCTCATCTTCTGTGTCTGCACTGGGCACATAGACGGGTGGAGGGCTGGCACTGGGGGACTCATCAGGCAGCTGCTGTTGCTGCGCTGATGCCTCTTGCAGCAGCATTCCTTTCCTGCGAACCCCTTTTGGTAACAAGTGCCGTTCATGTATCCTCCGTTGGTGTCGCCTCATGTTGGTGTGGGTGCCAAAAGCTTTACTGCAGTATTTGCAAGGATGGAGTTCCTTGGACTCCCCATTTTCATCTAATATAAAGGGACGGTCAGCATGGGGCCCCACCTCCTTTCTCTGCATCTCAGAGTTGTGCAGTGCTCCTCCAGTAAACTGGGACCCTATAGCTATATACTGGCTAGTTGGGCTGGTGCAGTCAGGACTTGAGCCGTCAGTCTGCACAATAGGACTGAGAAGAGTGGCAGTTCCAGCCAGAGAGCCAGGCCTCTTCTTCGGCCCACTCTCGTGCCTTCTCTCGTGTCGGCGCCGCCCCACCTGTGAGCCAAAGGACTTGCTGCAGTACCTGCACTTAAACAGTTGTGTTTGCTGGTTGGTGATGGCATGAATGTGTATGTGACGCTCCAGACCCTGTCTAGTGGAGAAGTGGCGTTCACAGTGCTGACAGGGATACGTCTCCCCGTGTTGATCACTTTCTAGGTCACCATCAGGGTCAGGATCGAGGTCAAGATCAGGATCGGGATCGACCTCTGGTTCTTGCCCTCTCAACGAGGAAGACTCTAATTTTAGCTCGCTGTGGCTTTCTTCCCCACACATCAGCGACGGGCCGGGCTGCTTATTTTGCATGGAATTAGCTGCAGGCAAATGCTGAGTTTGCTGCTGTACTTCAACTGGATCCATCATATCATCTGCATTCTCCTCATCTTCCTCTTCGTCTTCCTCCTCTTCCTCCTCCTCCTCTTCCCCACCATTTCCCCTGTCCATCAAACCTGCTGATGTATATTGTATATCTTTATGGTCAGCGCTTCCCATGGGATGGGTTTCCTCCAGTTCCTGCGAGGTTCCCAGGGCTGGTGGCCTCTCATTTTCCTCCTCCTTCAGACCTGGTAACAAATAATCACAAATAGAAATTTGTGCTACTTTGGACATCTTCAATTGAGGAGTGCTTGAAAATACACTGAACTGTGCATATTACTCATGCCAGTTAATCTACTTACCTTCTTCCCCATCCCACATCTCCTTGACAGTAGGTTTGGTTCCACTTGTTTTCTTGAATCCACCCAAACCAGACTGTCTGGCTCTCTCCAGCAGCTTTCTTCTGGCTGTCAGTACAAGCACACAGATGACTTTATATATCAGGCTTGGTTTAAAGAATTTTAACAGACAATACAATTTCTCCTAAGAAAGAGAGAGAGACAAAAAAAACATTTGTCCAAAACAAAGATACAAAGATCTGGCAAATGGCACAGTGTGGTTATACATCTCAAACTAGTTTAAGTGATTTAATAGCCTTCAATTAGGTAATAGGGCACAACTTCCTTGAAGACATTTTGTACAGATAAAAACATGTATCTACACGACATACAAAAGGCAAATAATTAAAAAAAAAAAAAAAAGGCCTTATGAAGACTCACAAGTTACTGCTTCACATTTAAACACATGAACTAACATTGTAGAATTTCCCTCAGCTGCCTCACATCTTGTTCATGATTCTGGCCTCACATACACTGGTAATTTTAATAAGACAACTGGTAAATTAAATCAAATTTAACAACAATTGCAGTTGTTAACATTCTTCTGTTTTAGATTTGTAAGTCTTGTCTGACTCAAGAGGCTTCCCTGGCACGTCCACATCATAGGAGTGTGTCAACAAGGTCACCTGACCTGGCCTACAAAGCCTAATTCATACCAGAGAAACAAATGCTGCAGGTCAGTCATCTGACCAGCACGGTCAGAGGGAGTCTGCTAAATCTACAGCAGCAACATAACTATATAACTACATAACCAAGCGTTTTCATAATCTCACTGCACCAACATGGTGTTAGCTTTTTCTGTCATTCTGTTTTTTAATATCCAGCACTCACTGAGCCAACACCTACACCAGCTCTGGCATACGCTGCTTCAGCAACATACAGGATGTTTGATATTAAAATGAAACTAACAGGATAAGCAGGCTAACTTCATCAAGGATGACTATTAAATACAGTTACTTCATGCCTGCCAGGCGCCACTACACTGCAGTAAAGGGGGATCAGTCTAGGCTATTGCCTTAGGGGCTCGACAGAAAACTTAACAGCTTCTTCTCACGTTAAATAACACAAAGCTCATTTCATAACAAGACATGAAAATGAAGGACGCAAGACCTCTGGACCCACCATGATCAAATTTTGTTTTCTACCCCATTTCAAACACACTTTTTTAGAGTTATAAGGACAGTGACTTTGTTGTATGAGGCCCGTGTTCATGTGCTGATGCAATTACTTTGTAATATGGAGTCTGGATGTCTGACTGGCATTTATAAACACTAAAATTGCTTCTGTGTAATTATTATATAATAATTACACAGAAGCAGAGCAGAATTTTATCCTTGATGGCATGATATGTGTATTGTTTCACCTGATTTATGGCAGCACATGACACCATGCTATTTATGTTATACATATCCTCACTAAACAGCACTATATCATTAAAATAAATGACTGTGTACTTTTCTTTTTGGCCCTGCATTGACTAACTTTTTTTTTTATAGAAACATTATATTACAGTTCATATAAACACGTTAATGTGTTTATTACAAAATAACAAGCTCAGTTCTTGCTGCATCCATCACTTTATCAGAGTCATGCTTTAGGCTGTTGTTTATTTATTAATACATCTATTATCAGAGTTGACTAAATGGCGTGTCAGTGCTCATTTGAAGGTTTTGATGTCTGAACTGACGAAATGTATAAGCTCGATCAAACCCGACTGTAACACCTGAACGTCCGCTTAAAAATTACAACTGGATGTTAATCATCTTTTCACCGTGGTTTTATACTAGTTTGTTTATGATAACTGACTTGAGACAGTTTGCCATCTGTTCCTGAACACGGAGATGTCCGTGTGTTCACACTTAGCCCTTTAGCTTCATGCTAGCATGCAACACTAAGTCTGACAACTCGGTGGACTGGTTATTCTGGACCCCAATCGACGTGAAGCGTCATTTAAAACACTATCCACAATATGTAACATCTATATAATCTGTTGTTATCCAATGCCCGAACTTAACCCAGCCTGTAGTGGGATAAGACAGCCAGCTAGTTAGCTACCCTGCTAGGCCATCACCAAGTAGACAGGCTCGCCGATGGATGGCTTTCATGCTTTAGGAACTCAAGGAAGGTCACATCCTCGACAACGTCAGGACCCGCAGGAGGAGGAAAAGCTGCTAAAAAGTTGCTAAGATGCTCGTGTAACGACCGTAGTGGATGTATAAGAGCGAACGGGTCGGCTCGCGGGTCGTTATCCGAGGCTGAATCGGCTCGCAGCGACGTGTTTTAGGTCGGGTACGAAAGTGCAGAGAAGCCCACACATCGCAACCGTTAACGTTAGCTTCCACTAGCCTTCCTTCATTTGTAGCTAGCTAGCTCGCCAGACACAACTTCGACTGAGCCGCAAAGAAAATCAACTCGTGGCTGAGTCGGAGCGGCACGTAGGCAGCGGACGCGTCCGAGGATATCACCCGACACAAATGTCATCCTGGACAAAGAGTTCGGGGCCTCACCTCGCTTCGCCCTGGGTGAATTTTTCCTGCTCAGACTGCTGGCTCTTTCTTCCTCCAGTGCAGCTGTTATCTCAGGGTTGTCTTTCGCTGTGTACCACACCAGCAGCTCTTCTCCCGGCCCGATAGGCTGCAACAATGAGAGATGAGGTCGGCCACCAATCACAGCCCGGCAAGGGGGATATTTGGGCCACTGTGCATCTAATCTGTCTAGTGGGTGTATGGAATTTGACAGTGTTTTTATCATAGTCTGCTGCAGTAGCTTTATTCTATAACGGTGCAAACTTTAACACAACGTACTAACACTAACACTAACACAAGGTACTAGCAGGATAACAGCAGGATGGAGTTACCATGACTCAGTTTAACCACTTCTTATATTTGCATCATTCCCAAGTAAGTTTAACGCAACATTATACAATGAGTAATTTCAAAAATGATGCATATGAAATTCAGTACAAGTAGGTATGATCAGAAAGTTATATTTAAGTAGTAGGTAAAACTACAATCTCCATGTCTGATTTATTATTATGATATGACTACATGATCAGATTGGTTACTGATGCATCACTGTGTAGTGGCATCATTCTGCTGAACCTGGTCGAGCTCAGACTAGTTTTAGCTACTTCATGTACCATGAAAAATAAATAACATTTCATAAGCTCATCATAGTCTTAGGTAATGTAACTCGGTCAAACAAATGCAGTGTTTTCAGTCTCATGTAGTGAGGCGGAATTACAGCATGCAATATGCAAAGAGTCAAGTCAAGCACAAAAGACACAGAAAATGTTTTCCAGTACAGCACTAGCGTAAGTGTTTTACATATTGCTATTATTAAACTTTCACAACTGGTTCTTAACCCTGTGATGGATAACACTGGGGAACACAATATTTGTTGAGTTAGGTCTGACAGCTGTTTTTAACTAATTTTTGGGGGCGGAAT
>OMNW01007915.1:0-15205 GCA_900303245.1 Selene dorsalis
GGGGGTCTGGAGGGCCTCTGCTGAAGAAACTGACAGAGATGGCTAAGATGCCATATTATCACCTGACTAATGACAAAAGAAATAGGAGGTAAACAGAAGAGGGCAGTTCATCACTGCCTGATTTGCTTTAGTGTTGAGGGGTGAAGACTGTTGGATGGTGTGTGAACTTGGAAAGGCCTGTACACACTTGTGTGTATTTTCTCAAGCTATGTATGTGTATTCCAAAGCCTGTGAGCCACAACCAAAGCAGAGTTAGTAAAGCAGTCTTTAGCATGATGGCTGCAGGTGTGTGTTCAGACCACATGTCCTTCAACAAGACAGACTGGGAACATTTACACATTATATCTAACCCTGAGTTGTAATATTGCAACTTGTATTCATGATGCATGATGCACAAGGAGTAAGTCACATTTAATTCTAAATGTGTCATGACCTTGGTATGTCTGGCCTCAAGTAATTATAACCCAGTATTTCTTAACACTGGTACAGATGACAGAGAAATTGCGGCTTTGCTTGTATCTTCATATCTCTCCACAACACACTCTGACCAAGGGGACTGCAGCCACTTCACAGCCTGAACACCATCACAAAAGCTCTGAACTTTGGAGTATTTGTGATTTTCAGCATTATCTGTCATCCTGAGTCACAGCTAAGGCAGATGTAGAGAGCTGGTGTTCAGGTTGCGACTCAGTGGGCGGCTGCAGTCTCCATTAGCTTAGTTACACTCCACTCTCTCAGACTTACCAAGGGAACACAAAGCTCCTGCTGCTGGAGCCAGGAGACCCGTAACAAACCTTTCTGCAGGAGGGAGGTCAAAGGTTTGTTTTCATGAAAAGCTATCTATCCACTTCTGCACCACTTATCATGCACATAAACTGAGTTGGTTAAAGGGATAGTTTTAGATAGCGTGGTGAATGTGCAGGTCACAACTTGTCCACAAGAGTGTTTTGGAGTTGTTGGATTGTGTATTTGATGAGTTTTGAGGGACAGGGGACCTTGTACCGTTCACCTCCATTGTGTTCGCTGAGCAGCTCACATCTCTGCCCTGCGTATCTCAAAACAACAGGCCCTGATAACTAAAGGTAATGAACCTACTCATATGACTATAGGGATTATGGCAATAGGCGAATTTGCCAAAATGTTGAACTATCCCTTTAAGCATCACTACGGTGCTTTGTTTAAGTCCGAATCCCTCTATCCTCTATGCCTCCATCTCTGCTTGATGCCTCAAAATGCCACATTAATGCAACATGTTCACTGTCCTTGTTCACAGTCTACTTGTATATCCGCCTACTTATCTCAAGACTGTGAAGTAAGAGTCACATTTCCTGAAAATAACTCTCTCCTTTGACATTTATGATTCCTCAGACTGCAGTTCAAATATCGATCTAAGAAGTTGTGCAACATAACTCATTAAGTTTTTGACCTATCTGGGCCTCTTCCTGGTATATGCAACTGCTGTTTTATTTAGACATTCATATGTTGCATCTGGGCCTTAAAAAATCATAGCTGTAGCTGTAACCTGATGTGATTTTTTTAACTGCAGTAACTGTGGAAAGCAATGAAAATCTCCCTTACCATCAATTTTCCCATACATGCGAAACTCTATTTGGTGACAAGGACTATCAGTCACTTAAAAAAAAAAAAAAAATCCATACCATGTAAAGTCTAAGCCTATGATAGCCGCCATAGGTTTATTCCTGTAGTAATGTTAATTATAAAAACCTGCAGCTCTGGTACAACAAGTGGCATTTCATCCATCTAAAACCTAGAAAGCAAGAACCTGACATTTCAAAAAAGGCTGAGAAAGTGGATGAAAACAATGCTCACTCACTCACTAGTTCTAGGTCTCTTTGTCTGACATACTATGGCATTAAAACAAGAATTTGCATCAGAACATAAACTCACAAAGCTTGCTGTTCCACCCTCACCTGATAAATCTGATTACAAAGGGAGTGTGCACTCACACCCTGTACACATTAAATGTCAGCCTGAGACGGGGGCGGAATTGACTAAAGTATCCTGGCAGCAACTTATAGACATATAAAGCACTGTATTATATTTGCGTGGCAACACATCCAGACAAAAAAAATTGTGTTAATGTTACGACTGGCTCAGAGCTGCAACACACTGACAGACACCATACTAAGGTTGATGCAAAGGGAATATACAATGACACGTAACAGTTACCCAGAGTTATGCATTGTTTAGATGAAGAGTTGCGTGTTTCTTTTTTTTTTACAACTGGGTGCACTGGCTGCATGATTCCTTTAGATGGCAGCAGCTCCAAAGCACCCAAACTGTTCATTAACCCCTCTTAAGGTAAAGACGCAGTCTATATGTGATGCAATTAGTATTATTTATGCAGTATAGTACTCATGGCCAGAACACTGAAGTGGCATGATAACTCACAGAAAGAGGCTATACCTGTATGAGGTGAAGTTGTCATAGGATCCCACAGTGTAGTGTCTGAACAGTCTCTTAGTGCGGTCCTCCCGAGTCTCTGCAAAACAAATTAAATATCCTTTAATCCTAAGTACCTCCAATAGTTCTGCATTAATATTTCCCCATAATAGTAAACACTGACATCAAAGACTGAAAACATCTTAAAGGCTAAAAATATATTATAGTTTTTATGAGAAGGAAAAAGAACAAGAAAAATGAGAAGAAACAGTTCATAGTAGGTTGAAATATTTATGTATTGGTGGATTTGATTTTAAAAGTTAATGACTGATTTACCATGTTTTTTTTTTGCATGTATAAATAAATCAGGTTTTGGTGTTATGTTGAGAAAGGCATTATAAAAAAAACAACAGCAACTAGTTTTGACTTATTTATAACACTCAGAATAGTCAAAATGGACATGGACAAAAATGATTCTTATGGTTTCCTCTCTGAGGCGCTCTTGCAGTCACCCACACACCTGAGGCTTGGAGTGGAGTGCAGTGTCTTAAAAGCAAGGTCAGCCACATTTGCTACTGTGTGGTGCTCTTGCAGCATTTGAAGAATTGAGAAAATGAGCTGAATCAAGAAACTTTTGAAGAAAAATATAATTTTGGAAGGACCCAGTTCTTTTTTTTTTATTAGTGTCAGATTTGCCACTAACTTTTTTTAAAATCCACAAAAACACCAAAAATGCTGTTTCCACCGCAACTCCTACTACGTTAGTATCACAATACCAGCAGAAATCTAATCCAGTTAACACAGAGAAGTGATCACCTTGAAGTGTAGCCACTCATTGTTCAATAGGAAGCTTATGATTTTAAAACAGTTAGATAATTAAAGTGTTTCTTTTAAGGCAGGAAATGCACTACAATGTGAAGGATGTCGAGCTCATTTAATATAGTGTGTGTGTGCAGTCCCTGTCAGTGTGTGGGTGGATTTATCCTGTGGGAGTGAAGATAGAGATCAATGCCCTCTCCCCATCCCATTAATGCACATTGCACCTCCACTTAACAGCAATCTGCTGACTACACACCCTAAGACCGTTTCACACAAGAACTCTTTCCTAAAGCAACATATTAAGACATATGTGAAGCAGCATGTGAAATAATTGTGTATATAATAAATAATATCAATAAAAGTATCCGTACTATTACTACTACACAGTACTAATCATATTGATAGTGATGATAAACTGTTGCTGATAATGACACAAACACACACCTTTGTCATGTGGCCACAAGTCTTGCTCGTAACACTCGTCACACATTGGCCTGCTTGTGTTCCCTGTCACTTTTTACTGTCTGCTATCTGGTAAAGGCATTACGCCAGGCTGTTTGAGATATGCTGTATATGTGAAAGAGTTGAAAAGGGAAGGAGATCAAAGTAACTGAGTGGACTTGAAGTGGCTGGCATCCTCAGATCCACTTCAGCCTGTCCATCTGCCTGTGTGTGTGAGTGACAGGCTGTCAGCGGCGAACAACTTGAAGCTCTGATAACTGCATCCACTGTCACTTGGTGACACAACAGAAGAAAAGCAAAATAGATTCAGCAATCTGCCTCCAAATTCCCAAATTCATGCCTAACTTTGACCCTTCAGCCTCTGTTCCTTACTCTCTCACCTGCCTTCTCATTTCCTTCATCTGGCACTCTATTAAAAACCTGTTTGCCTGTGCTGTTTTCTTCGTTCTCCAGGAGCACCGCTGTGTGAATCACAATCACTTGGATTCTCATACTTTCATTTGTTTCAGTATGACTGCAAATGCGTAGCTTCCCTCTCCTCTCATTACACACACCCCACTCACAGGAAGTAGGCTGCTTTAATTAAAAGTCCAACATTACAAAACCAGACACAGACCCTGCTCTGTGTATTTGATTACCAGGCATTTGTCTTCTCAAAGCAACAATATCAGTCAACTGGTCAGTGAGTCATCTCCTTGTCACTGCCTTTGTTTATATGTGTCTGACTTCTGGCTTAGCTGATTAGAAAAATCACCAACAAAACATATTTATTGTTGATAAATAACTTACAACCATGTTACTGCTATATCTGCAACTACATTTATTGTTAGGTGGCTATCTCTCTAGAAACACATTTGTTTAACAATACAGGACAGGAAAAAAAAAATGCAAATTGAAAAAGCTTTCTGAATTTAAGAAGCAGCAGGTGTCCTATATTTTCTATTCTGAAATTTCTTACTGTCTTGCTCCTGCTCTCATTTACTAACAAGGAAAAAAACCCACAAAATCAATTATTAATGATGTTATGGCAATATTGTATGCGCCGGATAAGTGGTGTCACCGTCCCTCCCTCCAATCAGATGAGGTTTATTCAGCCAAAGGAAGTCCAGTCAATTGTTTTTTTTTAATTTGCTCTGACATTTTACAACCTGGCTGACAAGAAAAGTGCAAAATAACAAACTAAAATAAAAGTCTAATGAACAGGCTGAAGGAATATAGACGCAAGGAAATGAACAACACTCATCACAAAAAACATGAACAAGGGTGTTTTGTCTGGGTCAGAACTCTACGTCCAGTTGTGGGAGAAGGGACGCAACATTTTGTTAGCACTAGTTGTCAGCGGGAAGTCTTGATGATACAAAAGGTGATATTTGGGAAGAAAGTTGCAGATGAGTCAGCACCTGTCTTCTCCCACACATTTAGAGTCTGTCCTTTATGGCCCCCACACAGCTTGTGCACACACATATGCCCTTTCATCCTTGCACATCATCAAAAAAGTCCTCACTTCAAAAAAGGACAAAAGAAAAAGAGAATCAGTCAAATGCTGGATGATTTTGGGAGTTGGTGAGAGTGGATATGTTTTGTGTGTCTCAGTGGTGTATGCATTTGTGTACGTACAGTATGTGTGTGCACTATGTGATACAGATGCAGCATATGAGTGTGAAATGCAGCGCATTCATCACAGCTGTCATCTGTTTTGTACAGCCCAGGAGCATCTTAAGACAGGGCCCTGATAGCACGGATAACCTCAACTCACTCACTCACGCACGCACACTCTCTCTCTCTCTCTCTCGTTCACATAGGTCTCTCTCTCACACACACAAGCATGGAATGAGAGACATGACTTTGGGTGTTCACTAAGTTTACCTAAATCCCTAATTAGGATAGAAGGATTTATTGTTCTGTTTTGGGTTCTTTCTTTTTTTCTTTTTTTTTGGCTTGTTTTCCAGTACGGGGGTTTAGCACCAGATGGGAGCAAAACAAAGACATGCATTTTCCAATATGCACCACAGCTACAACATCTGGGCTGACAGAGGGACAGACACACATACTGAGCTTCCAGGGTACATAGACAGTCACAAACTCACTGGGTGTTATTCAGTTAACTATTTATTATACGTGTGTAAAAGAATGTTTGTAATATGTCTATATGAACAGAATAACATCACATAATGTTGATTTGGGTACTGAGTATTTGAATAATAAATACATACTGGACAATATAGAATATATACTGTATAAAACAATCATTTCTGGGTTCACATTTTAGGTGGCTGATTTTACTTTAATAATGATAAGATCTACAGAGAAAGACATTTCCATTAGAAAGAAGATGTTGCATCTGATAACAGAAATACAGATAGTAAAAGATTATGCTGAAAGACAATGTGTAGTACATGAAAAAGAGATTAGTGGAATTTGATCAAAGTAGAAGTTTTATTTTATGTAGGACAGAGAGATAGCACAGGTACGAAAGACAGAATGTGAATGGACTGATGTGACAGAGCAGCACTCACTCCTACACCGAAGCTCATTAAAGCTTTTACGCTTTCTGTTCAAACACCTGGTGCTTAGTTGATCTTTCCTGGGAAGAATTCTCACTTGCAATCGAGGTAATGCATTTCATATTTCTGCTGACAGCAAAAGCGGGTTATCTGAGAGGAACAAAAGCAAACGGATTGTCACCATGAGGAGTGGCCTAACAGTTTGTTCACCTGTTCAGCTATTGAGGCTCCCTGCTACTCAACTGCCTGGAGAGGTAAGGGAAAAAAGAAGGGGTGCTTTACTGAGGCATTGAGGTTTTTCTGTCACTTGTGATGAGTAGGCTTCAGGGATACACTTAGGCTACCTGCTGGTCAAAAGTGTTTACAGCAAATAAGAGCACTTCATGTTGAGGCTGCAATCCTTGGTCTGAACCAAAGAAGAGTAAAATAACTGCATTGTGGTCTATCAGTTGGGGGTTTGCTTACTTATGATGGACAAAGACACGGCTCACCAAACATAAGGCCATGCAGAGATAACACTGTCTAGGATCAGGACTTACAGGAATAACTAAGTCTTAACAATTAAAACCAAACAATTACGTTCTTTCTGTCTGATTATGTCTTTCTTTACATCATCGCTCGGGGTGAGAAAACAAACTGTGCAAGATGTCCTACTGCTGCGCCCCTGGTGTCGTCTGACAAACGTTGGGAATCTGACAAACCGCTTTCTTTTCATCGCTTCCCGGTTGACAACGCTTTAAGGAGGGCATGGATTGTTAATCTCTTCCCACCCCAAGTGATGACGTATGAAAAGATGGCGACGCTGTGAATATGGCTAATGCAAGCTGTTTTACTGCTTAATGCAGCTGCAGTGCTGCGAACACAAATTTAAACCTCATAACTTTCAGGGACAATGATATTACACCTCTGGAATGTGATTGACAGGGTAATTCTGGGAGGTGCATCTAACAAGGCACCTTAACAATAACTACTTAGGACAACGGATTTTGCATTTCAGGGAGACTAGATAAAGCTTTATGACTACTGAATACAAAGGCCTGTCAGGTCACTTTTTCATTTTGGCCAACAGTTTGTTGCTGTGCCACTAAAGGCACCCTGTCCCAAATGCAAGGCCATATTTTTATTCTCCGCACCACATGACTAAAAGTCTAACCTTTATTTTTAAGTCAAAATCCTAAAATTACAGTTTAAAAGATTGTTGTACTACCCATGAATGCTCACACAGCACTGATTTTTCTCTAACTTCCAGAGATAAATGCCATGTGCGACTGTTTGATCTACACACTTAATGTGGGATAGACTGAACGTTTTGTGTAATGAGCAATAACTCACCGATAAAAATGTGTGAATAAACTGTTTGTCTGTTCTCGATGGTGATAGCTGTGAACGCTGTGTAATTGTAGTCGCAATAAAAGCATATTAAGCACATGAAGCTGCATGTCATGTTGTAATATTGCAGCTCTTTCCCCCACTCTGTTGCACATGCAATGTCTCCGAGAGAGTTCTGCTGTAAATGTCTGTGTTTCAGCCCAAAGCGCCTCTCCATCCTGGACAGATTGTAACACCTTCACCGTCCTTGTCTGAAGGACACACGCCACATCACACACACAGATGTGTGGAAACACAAACCGACACGGGCGCGTACACGAACCCTGATGAGTGAGAATTAACTTGTGCTATCCTGGTGCTGATAAGAGCTGCAGACAAACATGCACACACACTCACACAAACACACACGCTGATCAAGAAGGCCGTATTGACTTTTTAATTCTTTCCTTCTGCATCCCTCCTTTCCTTTTCTGCATCTCTCTCTCAAACCCCTCATCCCTGGTGTGCATGTTAACCTCCTAAACCAAAAAAAACAAAACACCATTCAAATTAATCAGAACAAAGCTGGATACTGTGGTGCAACAACTTCTTGAGACCTTCGCAGCCTGTGAGGGGTGGCTCGTGGAAAATCATAAAAATGAAGGCAGTCATTCTTTCTCTTTTTGTGCTGTCCTTCTAAAGATCAAGCAGGGAGTTGTTAAACTGTACAGGTGTGTATGGGGCTAACCCACCTCCACACAGCACAGAGGGACAAGGAGAGCCTTTATTTTCTTTTCCCTCTTCTTGTCTTTTGTCTATCCCTTGTTTTCTGTTGCTCTATCAAACTGTTCTTGAATAAGACTTAAAAAAAGAAAGAAAGGTGAATTAGTTTTTCTCTCTGGATTAAATTAGTCATGCTCCACAATATAGGACTGTGTGACAGAGAGGACACTGGAAAAAGAAAATCAGTACAAAGAAAAACTATAAGCAGACTCTGTATTAATTTAATCTTTATCTGTTCTGTAAATAGAGAGAATTCAAATAAAATATGAGCATGGTGTGGAGCTGCTGAATAATGTTCAACATCAAAGGTGACTTCAGCTGCAGAGCACATACCTTTCATATGGGTGTGACGCACCACCAAATCTTTTCATCAAGTCATTTGTCTGCGCACACAGACATGATAAAGCAAATGTAGGGTAACAAAATTAAGTGGGAAGTGGGGAGTGTCAGAACAAAAAGAGAAGGATGAGAAGGGAAAAACTAAATGTTAGAGTGGGAAGACAGGGAGGACAGATTATAAAGGATAGACAGAGGGGGGAGGGGAGTAAATGACAACAGACTGACAGTGAAAAGAGCTGTGAGAGTTGATAAGTCTGTATCCCACCAAACAGACCTAATGGGCGTCTTCTAAAAGCACCCATGTGACAGCAGCAGACACAGTTCATTCACACTGATGTTTTCATTATCTGGGATCTTGGTCAAAATGGTCATCCTCGGTGTTTACAGGATGTTTCGTTTTTTTGGCTCGCAATTTTTCTCCAATAACTATTTACTGCATTTACATTCAATATCACGTCTCTATATAGTAGTCACATTTGCAATTGTGTAGTCATGCACAAGGAATTCTAAGGAAACTGGCAAATGATCCAGCGAGCGGTCAGTGTCAGAATGGAGGAGAACAACTATTTCAGTTTGCATGTATACAATCCAGTGCACCACTATGAATACCTTCCATAAGAGACTGAACAATTATGCCCATATCTAATTGATTCCCCTGTCCGTGACAGCCAGCCTTAAATTCTGCCTTTGAGTGTGGCCACTGAGGAGAACTATAACGCTTTTGCCCTCTGATGGGTTAGAAACACATTGTATATGCTAGTTCATCTTGGGCATAACGCTGACCTGCAAATGGTCTACACAGTATATGATTGAGTGTATTTGCTGCCAAGCTCAGTGCATGTCCAGCACTTAAATCAAATCAGGTTCAAACATCACAGGGAGCTGTTAGATGAAAAGCTGCAGACAACAGGCTGCACATGCCCAACTCCTCCACTTGGTATCCAGTTTTACTGTGAGAGCTACATCATTTGCTTTTCTGTTTGCTGTTGCCACAACAACCATGGGTGTAGCTGAATCAACAAGGACTGAAATCTTAAGGCTACAAGTTAAAAGGAAAAAATCAGGGGCATGTGCTATTAAGGGAAAGATCTCTGTCATCATTAAAACCAAGACATGAAGCAAACTGCAGTGTCTGGGGTTCAAATAACAAAATAAAACATAAGCCCAACAGTTTGCATGTCAGGTATTTGTTAACACACTATGATGTTTCATGTGTTCTATGTGTTTCATGTGACTATTGGTGACATTTTTCTGGTACAATCTTATTTTAACTGGCAATAAGTTTTCTCCACTGAGGCTTTTACACATCACAACTAACCATCTCACACTGCAAAGGCCACAAAGGAATGACGCAGAAAGAGTGAGAGAGGGAGGGAGGGCAGAGATTGTAAACTTAACACCATACTTTCACTACAAGCACTGCAAGGCACTTTGATCAAAGTACAGACTAAGACAATGACAACGTAGTACTAATGTTCTTTTAGGAAGAAAGAAGATCTAATAATGCTGCACTAAAGGAAAAGAGTTCATCAAAGCTATCCAGTATTGAACGATTTCACTATAAGTTAATATTGCAGATCTGCCCACTCTCATCAAGTGTAGTAGAAGGTCACTTGAGTAATGGGAGTTATTTGATAACCATGACATATCTATATTGAAAAGGACACATTAGTAAGAGCCCTCAATGACAAACACAGACATGTTCAAGAATAAAACAAAAAGCCTTTTCATTTATGAAGCAGGGTGGGGCTGAGATAAAGACAAGGCAAATGATACCATGGACAAAGAAGTGGACAAATGATTGAGAAGACCTTTAATGAGTTCTTTGTTGAAAAATATTTATTTGACAAGCAGTCAAATACTCTCTCCCGTTCTAATGTGTTGTATGTTTTTTTTTTTTAACTGAACTAAGCCATCAGTCACAGTCACTTCAGATTGTGGTATTGTACACCCTGCTCTGCTAAAAATGGAAACGTTTGTACGCTTGCAGACACTACTCTTGTCTTTACTACAATTCTCCTTGTGCTGAGTCACATTGCAAGTTCCTCACATTTACAGGAGGTGGAAATTACAGTTTCTCCCCCATGATACTTTACATGCTGTATTACAACTAGTGACCTGTCTAGTCAGTGTCTCGATGTAAGTAACAGTGCAAAGAGCTGCGGGCAGAGAGAGACTTACCCCAGTACAGGTCATGACATATGGAGTTTGGTTGCTCTGCCTTCACGACTGTTACCACCCCATCTATCCTGCTACACAGCACTGGAAGATCTGATACCATGACAGGACAGCAGTCCATTTTTTCCTATCTTCACAACTCCCTTTCTCAGATTCTGACCAGTGGGTCGGCCCTCCACCCCACTACCGGTCCATTTCCCAGCTTGAATCAATGAGAAGAGCTGTGCCTGGCCTCCCCCTTATGCTAGACACAACTAAAAGCGAAAAATCCATTTTGTGCAGTTGGCTATTCAAAATATCTCAGCACCATATTCTTGTTAGAGAGCTCCACTTTTCTCCGTTGTGGGAGTAAAATAAGACTTCCAGGACGAACGGTACCAAAAACTGTCCCGCTCCGTAATCGGTCTCCAGCGTATTTCACATCTCTGCTTCTCTGCCGTCTCTCTTTCTCCTCCTCTCCCGCAGAATTGGTTGGTTTGTCGAAGAGCCTTCAGAGAGCTCGTTGTTACCGTGTAAGTGTCGGAGGCAGGGACCAACGCCTATAAATACCTCAGCTTCTGTCAAAGTGGAAGAAGCCTTGAATAATTCAGTCAAATTCAGACAACAAGCAGCAACTACTGTACAAGCTCTTCAAACACTGTGACGGCTGATCACGACATGCCTTTGAGTCAAGGTCAAGATAAGCCGAGATACACTCAGACAAGCACAGACGCACGAACACATTATTCTAGGAGAGAGAAAAGAAGGTGAGGAGGAGCTTTCAGCACAGGGACAAAAGTACCTTTAATGCTGAAGCCTTTTACAGAACTGAATGTACTGTATTATCAGTGTAACTGAATCAGTAGCTTCACGTACTGGATCCTCCCTCACTGGTGACAGACAAATGTCACTGGCAGCTCAGCCATACAATACATCATAGGTTAATCTGTGTTTCTTTCTTCAGTGTGATGGGATCACTTACTGTGGCGGACACTGATGTGCTGATCACTTGGCTTAGAAACAGAAGAACTACGCAGTCTGTAGCTATGAACCTTTGAACTGAACAAAACGATTCAAATCAAAAGAGATTTGTAATTCGCCTCGTCCAGCTCTACAGGAGAGTGAGTGAGGGAGAGAGAGGACGGGAGCGAAACAGGGGTGTCCTGGTGTAAAGGTAGGTGTGTGATTAGTCATGCCCAGTCAGAGGGATGCTTTACAGCTCTGCCAGGTAAGCTGCTCTGGGTGTGTGTGAGCCACATTTCTCTTAGATGTGACACCACGCAGACACACACGCACACACACCACGAGCTGTTGAGTCACTGCGGTCAAAAAGCTTACATAAACAAAGTGATTCAACCAACTGTGTGAGAACAAATACTACAGGTGAATATTGTATGTATGAGCAGCCCTGACACTGTGAAAGAGACTTTCAGAGAAAAATGCTGTAACCTTCCTATGTGTGTATGTGCTTTGTTTGTGTGCGTGCAAGTGTGCGTGCGTGCCTGCATGTGTGTGACCTGCTGCCAACACAATACGGCCCCTGTCAAAAGTGATATGTCTCTGCTCAACTGCGAGCCCTGATTCAGCTTTGATTCATTGTTCAAATAGCATTGCCATCTAATATGATTTGATATGCCTCTGTCCTCCATAGAGAGCGAGCGAGAGAGAGAGAGAGAGAGAGGGCTCAACACACTTGACTGACTTCTGATGAAAAGTACAGATAGTGGCCATCACTCTGCTGTGAACAAACAAACAACAACGACGCACACATACACACACACACACTACACCTTGAGATATGTCACTGTAGGACACCTCATGTGGGTTTTTTTAAGTGGCAGACCTCCTCTTGAACTGCCAGTCCATAGCACTGACTCAGCTAAACCTTAATACCGAAGACATGTCTTTCAACCTGTAGTTGACACTCTCTCCCTCCCTTCTAATAAGATGGATTAGCTGGCTACGCTAATCTATCTGCTGACTCTAAACAAAGTATAGACAATAACTAAAGTGGGTGTGCAGCATGCACATAAGCATAGACATGTAAAAAAAAAAAAAAAGAACTGTCCATTTGCATGCACGTACACATACACTGCTCTGTGGTGTCAGCATTTGCATACTTGGGTGACACTTTACAAGTAGGCACAAGAGTAACTGAAGTCGGTATCTATGTGATTTGCAGTCTGGGCCTGCACAGACAAATTTATGGCACCATGAGAGAACTTAACTCAAAGTAGTTTGTCACAGAAAGGTAAATGCTTCTCTGTTAGTTATTTTTATGAGCTTTCCCAGTTTAACCTTTGAGAGTAGTAAAACTACAGCCTGAATAAATCTGAACAATGAGACATAAAATGTGGAGTGGCCTTCTACAATAAAGCAGAAAGATGATTTTTTGTAAAATGACCATTTTGTTTATTTGTATGCAGTAACTCTAGATTTTTCATTTAAGCCACTTCAGTCTTAAAGTAGTATAAATTATAAATTGAGTAGACTCATTTTTTTATATGACAGTGATGCTCTTGAATTGAAAACACAAAATATAAATACAATGTAGTATCAATACAAAATATAAAGAAAATTTGTAATTCCAATAATCGTTATACCTAATAGACGAGGGTAATGCCCCCAAATGCATGCAACTTAATCCATTTAGTTTTTTACTCATTTAACAGGTCCTGTTGAGGCGCCACTGAACTGTTCTCTTAAGCCTGAAGCATGCACAGTTGCTAAGGAGATTCAAAATAAAGTGGAGAAATAAAATCAGTGATTTTCAGCAGAAAGAGAGAGAAAAGGTGTTATCAGACAGAGGCTGGTGTTACCAACAGATCTTAAAAGTGTCACTGGCCTTGCTAACATACAAATTCATCATGCTGGGGTGACGCTCTAGGTTTGAAGGGTGAAGACTGGTCCTGGCCTTGAAAAGCTCATAAAATGACAAAATGAAAATACAAGTGGACAAAAGCATGGATGCAACAACAAGAGAGGAGAGAGAGAAAGAAAAAAATGGACAGTGGAAAGAATAAAAGAGGATGGACAAGAGAGAGTGTGAAGTTTCCAGGTTGCTGTCTAGTCAGCAGAGTAACATGTATCTTAAATTTACTCTGTAACTGCTAAAACAAATCATTGTAATATGAGGTAATGTGATATTTTTATGTGCTGCGTTTTGCCTTGTACATCTGCAAGTGATAGCAAGCTTTTCTAGAGAGATACATTTAACTGTCAACATTTTAAAAAGGAATTAAGCCGCTCCTGCTTATATTACATCTGCTTTAAAAATGTAAATTAAGAACTAGAGATGCCAACAGCAAAAGGAGCCTAATGTACTTCAGGTCATGCTGATCAGCAGCTGATGCCCTTGAGCTCCAACAAACCATTTTCATAGCTGAGCTAAAGAATGAAACAACTTCATACATGTAACTGCTGCTCTCTCTGATTACTACCATCAAATTAAATACACATCATACACCGCTGCAGAGATACAACACAGTCATTTCTATTTTCTATATAATGTAATATTACTAAAGTAATACTTGCTCTGCCCATGTCAAGAATATCTCTGACTGATGCTGATATTTTGGTGGTACACGGTAGGCTTTAGGCACATTTGAAATAAAATATAGCCCAAAGTATCTGTCTTTTCAGGTGACAATATCTGTAAAAATGTGCTCATGGTGAAATAGTGTCAAAATGTCTACAACTGCCATTGAATGGGATTAGATCATGACTGAAATCCATCACTGTAACAGCAAAACTATTGACCTTGCACCTCAGACATGAATAGGTAAGAGCCGAACACCAAATGCCCACTGAAAAAACAAAACAAAAAAAAACATGCTGATAGCTTCACAGTTTTGTTCAGACAACTACCTGTATGATCCCTCACCAATCCATTGCACTATCTCTCTCTATCCCTCCTTACCTCTCTCCTCCACTCTACCCTCCAACTTGCTCTGTCCGTGTCAGTCTCAGCTGCCGCAGCAACGCTAATGTTTAAGCATTCTGGGGGAGTGCAGACACACTCCAAAACTTCTTAATGGGCAGGCTAAAAATAGCTCAGGCTGGATCTGACTGGGCTGATTCATGCGGCTGTGAGTCATTCAACTGTGCCGCGGTGTGAGGAGAGCAAGGGAACGGAGTGAACGAGCACAAAGAGAAAAGAAATAAAAGTTTGCACGCTTGTTAAGATATCAAACCATGGAGAAATCAAGCATTGTTTATCCCATCACAGAGAAAAATGTGCATTATTATGCTGTGAATGTGTGAGTGTGTGTGTGTGTGTGTGTGTGTGTGTGTGTGTTGTGTGGATAAATGGGGGGTTTAAGGCATCAAACATCAAAAGTGGTACATGGTATAAATGAAATGAAACATCCATGTGATAACATTAAAACAGTAAATCAGAAATCTGAATTAAGTGTTGAATATTGAAGTCA
>OMNW01007916.1:0-15535 GCA_900303245.1 Selene dorsalis
AAAAAAAAAGTAACGTCTGGGAATCGCCGTAGCTTTTGTTTTTGGCTGAATTTCCAAGCTTTGCACCCTCCAGAAGCCCTTGAAGCAATCACTGCCGACAAGGAAAGTCATATTTAACAGGCTTTTAACAATTAAAAAAAAAATCAACACCAATTATATTAAAAAAAAAAAAATTAAGTTAAGCTGTGATGATTATAATTAACAGTTCTAGTTTCCCCATCACTGCCTGATTGCCCATGACTGGTAGCAGGGAGCAACAAGTCATTCTGGGGTTGCCCAAGTGCAAAAAAGTATGTATAATTAACAGCATTGTTGAATCAAAACACTGTCAGCACCAAAGTTACAGACACAAACAGTGTGTTTTGCTGACTTGCAAACTCCCAGCAGTCTCTCTTCCTTGTATCTTTGCTGTATTCTCCCGTTTGCCCTGCTCATTTACAGCATTAGAAGATTGTCAGGACCTTTGGTGGACACACTCTCTGCCTCACTCTGCTATTTCAGCCTCATCGTGGTTCTTCTTTGACTTTTTCACACAAACACAAATAGAGAGAAACACATACAGTAGACACACAAACAGTTGGTGTGCAGACACAGAGAAACTGACAAAAACACACATGCACTTTCACATACACACAAAGCCCCCTTCAGGACAAGGGCTTACACTGACATTAAAGGGCCTTTGTTTAGCCCCAGTTATCGCTACTCCACAGGCGGGTTTTGTTGTGAACATATCTACGTCTGTGACACTGTGTGTTTATGAGCACGAGCGTGTGTTAAACCACAATACATGGGGTGAACTCTTGCAGACACCCTCGGCACCCAGAGCTGATTGTCACATGGGTTTGTGTGCCCGTGCATTGTGGTTTGTTTCTGTGTGAACAACTGAGAAGCAACAGCAGCTCCACCAACAATGCTCAGAGAAGCAGAACAATTGTGCCTTTGACGGCGTTTGTTTGTGGTGGTGGGGAGACAGGAAATGAGATCATGCTCTCTGGCTGTGTGTGCGCGCAGGGCTTATCAAAGAGCGGGGCCAGGCCAGGAGGAGAATACCAATCACTTATTAGCTGGGTTTGCTGGGCTTATGGAAATGAGGAAAAGTTCATGCAGTGCAAGGTATCAAAGAAAGGTGGAGTCTGTGGTTACACCAGGCACGGCCATCCCTCAGAGTTTACTCATCTCTTCACTCCTCATCTCTCTTGATTCTAACCCTGCCTTAATGTATGATTGTGAAATAGCTCATACCAAAGTAAGGCTTTCCATCTATCACACCAACCCTGCCCCCCTTCCTCATACCTCAGATACCCTCTGCCTCATTTCACTTCAAGTTCCAGCATTTGGAGGTTTCAGAGAGGGCGCAGAGTTGAACGCTGCCTTTAGCTGCCAAAAACACCTCCCCTCTCCTTCCACACCTCCTCCTTTCTGTATCCATTCATAGGCACTGGAAACAGAGTGTACTTCCTCTTCCTCCTCGTCTTAGTACACAGGATCTCACTCTTCCTCTTCTGCATATCCATCATTGACTCAAAATGCACAGGTCTCTAACAACACTAATCAATGTTTCTATCTACACACAATGTCTCAAGCCCACGGTCTGTCTTTCATCATTCATTCAATTCATGCATTTTGTAGTGTGAACCCCACCATCCACACACACACGAGCGCGCACGCACATACCTTTTCCACACTGTAAAAAGACTAAATGGAGGGAATATTGGGATGGGGAGTAGACAGGTGCATAACCTGCAGCAGTCTGTATGGTTGATCTACAGGAGGGACAGAGGTGGTGAGGCTGGGACGATGAAGGAGTGAAAATTAGACTTAGATTCCAATGATGACATCTTTGCCTCAAAGCCCTATAGACTTCAAAGCTCTCTATTCAGCACATCCAGCATTTAGCGCCTAATCCATGGCTCCTTTGATAATTCTGTTTGGGTTTATTTTAGGGTTGCAGGCAGGGTGGAAATACAGAGAAGTGAAGACGAAGAGGTGGAAAGCGTGAAGATTGATGTCGGCTCAAAGTTTGGAAGATGTGATTTAGGAAAGCACGGGGCAAAGTTTGCGAAGTTCAAGATAAGCAAACTGTGGCAAGAAAAAACATAATGAGGAAGAAGATGCTAAATAACATTCAGTCTATCTGGCTGTGTTCACTTGAGCATAAGTTAATCATCATAAGTCAATAGAAGACTGCCCTTTGACAAAGCTGTGGAATAATGTTGGCCATGCTCTGCTACCTTATCCACAAGCCTATCGTAAAGAGAGGGGGGGAAACAGTATCTAATTTAGATTAGTCACATCTGGCCAATACTCGATCCTTTTAATAGAGCATTGTGTTAGTTCAGACAGAGCAGTGAAGTTGCATCATCTGATCAGACATCAGACATTTCATTCAAGCAGCACCATCTTTTACTCATACATCAGCTGACTGACTACCTGCTGACTAGTAAAATCAAATCATATTAAAAACTGGTGTACAGGACTATACAGAATATGAAGTGCTGCTGTTAGGGGACGACAGCTACATGTATAATAATAAAGTAGTGAGGCTTTGGCATACTTCATCTTGCTTCTTTGCACTTTATTCTATGCTAGTGTTTGTGCATGTTTGCAACTATCTCTGAGCCCTATAGATCATCTTTATGGTGCAGGGTTAGTTTTAGTTGTGTTAATATTTACAATAAATGATCAGTTTATTCAGTCTTGTTGACAAAAGGTCAATGTCGGCATAGATTTTTCATCCAGTGCACTGGATCTATCCATCATCTTTGATCGTACTTTGAAAGCTCAATGTTCCACTCTTAATATGAAAAATCCCAAACAGATTCTTCTGAATTGCAGTGCTGTATATGAGCAATGCAATATCAAAGAAAAAGCATTGATGTTTGTAGCAGTCTCCAAAATCATGTATCAGTGGAATCTAGCCTATGCACACACATTCTGTATAAGCTGACACTACGCCTTTGATCCCTGTGTGGTAAACCTACTTCGTTTGTCCTTCATTTTCCATTTTCACGTCTCTGTGGCTCTCAGTTTAATGACTTCAGGGACAGACAGACCAAGGTATCACAAGACGCCATCCGCTTACAGTATACAAGCACAATTTGCTAATATGGAAGCAACCCACTGGCATTAGTGCAGTTATAAATACACATTTAACAGCTTACACTGTTGCCCTTTGTCATGTTAACTGACTACAACAAATAGTCCTCTCTGTTTAAATTATCATTGTAATTACCCTCCTCATCAAATAGCTAACTAGAAAACCATCCGTTCATCAAATTATCATCATCATGCATGGCTGGCTAGCTAGAGATATCAAAATCCTCCACTCTGCTGCTCTGTCAGTGAGGTGAGGTGAGGTGAGGTGTGGGGCGGTACATTTCCAGGACTGGTAATGACTTAAGGGGGTCAGAAGGATATCAGGAGCTGGCATGATAAGTGATGACACCCTCATGGGAACGAGCTTAATGACTATCCCTGTGCAGGGAACGGGCTGGATGGCCGGGCAATTTTACTGCAATGAAAAAGAAAGGTCCAGGACAACTTGTCTGCTCGAACTACCAGAGCCCTTTCTTTGGTACACTTACATCTTTGTACCTTGCGGTGGAGATGAAGCATCATGAGGCAATAAAGCTATTTTATCACTGTCTATCACTAAAAGAGACAGAAACATACTCTTGTTTTATTTTGAACTTTCTAAATAGCTTTACAAAAGCATATACTTCTTCTTGCATATATGCACTTTTTTATCCCCCCACACACATTTTAATTATGTTTTTTACACTTTGTAAAAATGTTTGTACTTAAAGAAATGCACTGCAAAGGCAATGCTTATTCCTGTAAATGCAATACACTGATTTAAAAAACAAAAGAAACTAATCTCCTGTCCCTGCCAACAGAGAGCATAGAACCAATATTGGTCGACCATTTCTTGGCCTTTTTTTAAGCCGACAATCCATTTGTAGACATGAACTGGATTCGTTTGCCCTCAAAATACAGACTAATAACCAAAAAATGAGGACTTGCCAGGAGATCAAACATCTGTTCCTCTGAGGAGTCCATTACTCAGGTAAACAACCAAGAGTACCATGACAACCCCCTAAACAAGAGACAAACAATAATGCCACAGAAACAGCAACAACAGAACTGTACTGCATGGTTTTTAAGCCCCATCCAGACAAGTGATCACTCCTTCCCCTCTTTAAGCTGGCAAGAGAACAAACCAGTTTACCATTTGCACATCGGCTTGCAGCTAACTGTGGGTCACATTTCACGGAGTCAGCAAAGCAAGGGGGGGGGGCATCTCTGTGTGCATTGTGTACCTGGGCATTTAATGGTTGGCAAATACAAATACGCAGGGAATAAAGTGGAGACAGGGACACACTTAAAAGACATGTCACACATCCTATCAAGATGCCTGAAGGTCAACGGAAATGACATGCTGAGCTGTCTGTCAGCCGCCTATCAATGTGTGTGTGAGCGTGCGCTCGGGAAAAAAAGTGCAGCCACAGATAGCATTTAATTGAAGGTTGAAGTTATCAGATAGCCTGCAACTCAGCTGTCAGTCAAGATGCAGTCACCACGGTGACGCTTCACAGTGCTCTGCACCACTGACGACATCAGGAAATGGCTGACTTTGAAGAACGGCGAGGGAGCGGGTAGACAGACACACACACGGGCAGACAGGGTGATAGAGACACAAGCCTTCACACAACACATTTACAGACAGATGTGGAGCACACAGGCAAGTACACACAGGCCAGAGAGGGGACACACAAGGGAATTAGAGTAGAAGCGTGCTGGCAAGGCAAGTTATTTTGGCTGACATGCTGCACTGCATCCAGGCACCAGGACAATCTAATTATCTGCTGGTGAGAGCAGACCAGAGGAGTCGTAGGTGAGACAGAGAAAGCCCCATCAAGCAAGTGTGACCTCGGCCTAGGGATATGGTGGGAGTCTCAGCTTTAAATGAAAGCAAGAACTGAGGAGAAGGCAAGTAGATGGCATGCGTCCCAAAATGACAAGATAAATGTGGAGAGCGGGAAAAGACAGGGAAATAGTATCAACGATGACAAATCGTCCATGGCAGGTGAGCTGCTGCCAAGAACACAAAACGCAGACTTGGACCATCTTTCTCTGTTTTCTTGAAAGAACTTGGTATTGCATCAGTGAGACACACACACACACACACACACGCATATGTCTTCGATGTGGGAAATCTGGGAAATCAGACGGAAATGTGAGTGGGGGAGAAATATTCCCCAGTCTAATAATCATCATTACAGTTTCCTCTCCTTTTAGCTATGGGCAGATCATGGATAGGAAGTGACATTTTTCTCCTCTTACTTCATCATTTCTTCCCTCTCCCCTTTTCACATTGATTCTTCACCATCTCCCATCTTTCCCCACTGCTAAATGACTCCACTATTTATCCTTAAACCTGACAGACTGTAACTCACAGTGTGTTCAAACAACAATTATCAAGACGAGCTGAGCACATTGTAACACTTTCTGTCTGCTGTTCAAATGAAGAATCCCTACATTTCATTTCATACACTTGCAAGGAGAGGACGGGACAGTGAAAAGAAAGGGAGTCGGCTAAAGGACACGTTACACATGTGAGACTCAAAAACTAACCACTTTAACAGTTTCTGCACACATTCTTCTAACAGGTATAATTTCTGGAAACAGGAGGAGTAGGGACAGATAGAAAATCCATTTAGACCTGCTGCTGAATTCCCTTTGTTCCAATCATCGATACACTATCTGGCGTTTGCCTTTTTTCCTGCAGACTTAATGACCACAGGGTGTGCATGTGTGTACCAAAATAGAGGGGAGAAATGTCTAGGTGAAGTATGTGCCGTTTTAGCATCACCGTGGATGTTTATTTGCTTGTACTTGTACATCCTTGTGCCCGTGTTAGTGTGTGTATAAATTTGTGTCTACTAAGGTCATCAGTGAGTCATCTCAGCCACCAGGGGGAAGCCTAATTAATTTAGTAGCTTTCCCGGCAGCTCGTAAACACAATACTGAGTTACAGTCCAGCTCTGTGTGGAGCAGCATAGCACATCCAGCGAAGGGAGCACAGGGGTCATTCCAGGATGCCACGCTTTTAATAGTTTGTGTGTGCTTGTGTGTGAGTGTGTGACAGAGAGTCAGTTCATTAATATCTTTACAGCCACAGGTGGCCCCCGTGTTTTACACATGTTCACAAACCTCATTCATTCTTCCACAAATCAGATTCACAGTAAATCTACAACATTAAAACAAGTTATGGGCTTTTAATGTTGTTGTGGCATATCTGCTAATCTTTAACTGGAGTAATCCCTCTCTGTATAACGTGCCGTTTAGAGACCACAGAATCACTGCCTTTAAAATAAAACAACTGACTACAACATAAAATCAGTAATTAAATTCTGACAACTGCACATAAACTAACGGATCCATCACACGGGAAGGGTCAGACCAACCACATCTACAGTTTTCTTTCTTTCTTATGGTCTACTACACTATGCATGTAAACATAATGTATGCCCAGTATTTATAGAAGAGATATATATATATATCGAGACAGAGAGAGAGAGAGGGAGAGAGGTTATACTTAACTGTTATGATATACTACACATTACACTAAATGCAAGATATCCTGCACAATAATTTTCTGTACACACCAAGGACAATAATATTTATTTAATATAATTATTATAATAATTAAGCTAATCAGGGAAGTGCTCAAGGACCTGAAGTCCTGTCACTATAGATGAAAGGTAAAAGACTGGAATTTGGTTGGCTGATTTAGCATGTGAGCTGAGAGACTGGGTTTGGTCTGAGGGTCAGCTGGAGCTCGGCTTATCCCATCCAGTCCCTGGTGCCCTTTATCAATTCTGTCAGGGGGAAAATGCAATCCATGCCTGGCTGGGCCTTGCCCTGCTCTACGGTGTCTCTTATCCTTCGTCACCTCCCTCCATTCATTTCCTCACTGCAAGCTGCAGGGATTACGAAAAGAAACGTTGCTCCACAAGACGTGACGCAACCACTCATGTGTGTGCCAGAGACTACCGCAGGGTCAGGACAGTGGCAGACTGACCGTGGTCAGAACCTTAAACACACACACACACACACACACAACATGGCTACACACATACAAGCAACCACGTCTGTTATTCTTCGGACAAGGCTTTTACTGACTCGCCTCTTCAGTTTTTCCACCGCCCTCCTCATCTCTACAACCAGTATGACGGCTCCACCATGTACTATTCATCCCCAAGCTGTGTGTGTGTGTGTGTGGAAAAAACACTCTAACCAGTACAAGTTCCAGATCCAAAAGATTTCCATCTCCTAAAAATTAATATTTGGAATTGCACTTTATGTTTCAATGCTCTTCATCTCAATTCCTTGCTTCTCTCCCTCTCAGCACTAACCGACTACTCAGGTAGCTCATAAACACCTCAGCATGCTATCATTTCCTGAGACCAGCTTTCACTGCCATCGGATATAGCTTTAAAGCTAGTACATTAACAACTTGGCACACTTGCAATGAGTGTTGCAACTATTTCTCAAACCAAAACAGCCAAGCTGGTCAACAATTATGTGTTTATCAAACATAAATGAGCAAAAAAAGGAGAAGAAAGAAGATAGCGGGTTTGTAAGAGTGGAATGTATGAGAAAAACACTACACAGTGTAAAACGGTTAAGTGGAAAAAATGAGAAAAGGGCCTCTTTTTATAATTTTTTCCAATGGGTACATTCACAGCACTAACAGATTGTTGAGCTACTGGAACCTGTCTGTAAATCAACGTGTGTAGGTGTGTGTGGGTGTGCATGTCCACAAATACGAACTGAATCTGTTAGAGCTGCTGATTTACCTGCTGATTAAACAACAAAAGGAGAAAATGCAAAACATTCCTACAGACATGATCGATTGAATGTACCTCACAATTATTTTCTTTATTGTATTTTTCTCAAGATAAATTATTTCCCCGCTCATTGCCATGTAAATATTAGTCCTTAAACAATTATGCCAATACTATTGGCACAGTGAGACGGCTGACAGTGTGTGAGATGTGTAAACTAGCTACTTACATCTGGGTACTCTTTGACAGGCACAAACAGTTTTTCTTGCAGGTGGACGATGGGTCCCATAGGCTCGGGCAGCTCCAGCGGGTGTCTGTCCACAAGGCCATTCACTGTGTCACTGTACATGTCTTTACGCACTCTGTTGATCTCTGAAACACACAAAAACATGTACATTGTGATAAGCAACTGAATAACTACGTTACAACTGTGCTTTTTTTTTTTTTACTTTGTATTTAATAGATCACTGTCATATTGATTTTAACTTCTGGGCAAAGGCTTAATGTAGCATATAAATCTGCTGTAAAAAGAGCAAAGAAAAACAACAGGAATTTGTCAATTGCCTTGAATACTAGAAAAACAATGGTGTGACTTTGTGGAGAGTACATCACAAAACATTTATTATAGGGAGTAAAAATATGACGGTTGAGCAGGGAGGCCTCCTGCTACCTGCAGGTATGCAGGTTATTCTATGTAACAGAGACAGTTAAGCATTGCATTACTGAAGGGTAACACACATTATTAAAGGACACACACTGGTTACACTCTGACTTCCAACGTTTGCCATCATCATATCAAACAGTCATGGCATCACTGAACGAAAAAGCTAATAAGCAGTATGAGAAAATGCAACCAAAAAAACAGAGTCCTCTACAAAGACAAGTTTTTATGTTGAGGACGACAATGCTGAAACAAAACTGTCGGGCTGGTGAGGTCACGAGGAGTCACTTGTCTGGGGTGGAGTGAGGACAGCTGTTAGGCAATATTTCCATCTCTCATGAGACTTCCAGGCAGTTGGAAGCTCTATATTAAACTCTAGCAGGCGAACTTGACACTCAGCTGTAGATGCCTTTTGTAAAGCATGGGTGACCTCCAGGTCGTATTCTTAGACCGAGGCACACATTGAAGTGCATTAAGGCAATAAGGTTACAAAGTTTTTGATTTATGTTATAATATGTATACATTTAAAAAAATGACACATGACACATGACAGATTCTCTGTGATAACACTGAACCAAAACAGATTTCGACCAGTGTTATTACTTTGCAGGGATCTGTTGTTTAGGGGAAATGTGTTTTCACTGGATACCATCGATGACAGACTGGGATGTGTTTGATGGGCTCGTGTACACTGACAAGCCTACACATCTGGCCTGCAGCTGTGTGGACAACACTGGGTTCACACTGGAACTACATAAACAAGCCAAGAGGAGACTTGGCCCAGAGCAACTCGTTCCCAAACCACATGACTTCACCACTCTGAAGTCCACATAGATACTCCCAGTCCTCCCTCAAGATGAATTCATCCTCGTGGTATCTAGCCCAGTGGATAGATTACATCAGTCTTAACCAACACCAGCAGCTTCAAGCCACATTCGGGCTTTGTGTAGGAACAGAGGGGCTTGGCAGTGACACACTGCACAGGGAGGAGATGGGGAAGGTCTAACACAGGGAGTTGGGGAAAAACAACAGTTAACAGCAAATGAATGTGCACTATCTATCCAAAAGAAACCTTACACCGTACTGGCCTACTGGTTAATGACAGTATCTTCACCAAGTTGTGGGTTTAAATGGGGACATATTATGAAAATATCACTTTTTGAAGGCTCTTTAACATATATTTGGTGTTTGGCTTGCCTTCCAGCCCCCAAAATGTGAGAATTGACAAAAAAAATCTGTAATTTGCTCTCTAGGTTGAAATCCATGTGGTTTTACAAGATGTTCCCTCGGTTGTCAGACAATGATGTCATTAGTTTTCAAATTTGCATAATACCACAATACCTGGGAACTATTTTAATTTGTGGAAAACATGTCTCCTTTAATGTCCATAACTGCTGACATGCAGCTTGATCATTGGTTGCTATCTTCTCTTTCTGCTCTTCTCTCTTGCTTCCTTCTGCAAAATAAAATGCACTTCCTGGCTGCAAGTCTTGCTTTGCCTTTTTCTTTAAGCCAACACTCATAAAACACAGAGGAGTGATTTAACACATCACTGGTGGGCTAAGCATGTGTGTAGGAGCCATCAATGACAAGTTAAGAGGAGCCAGCGTTCTGTAGGTTACATATAAATATATATGCAAAGTCTTGCATGTATCTTGGAGCATTAGTCGCTCAGTTGACAAGAGAAAATAAAAAGAAGTGTGCACATGTGACAATGCTACCAAGCAACCACCAGCAGCAGCCCTCCTTCTTCTAATTCTATTTCCTCTTGCTGAAATGCCACATTAACATAAGGGGGCCGTGCTGGGCCATCAGTGGAGACGTGCAGCATTTGACAACCTCTAATTTAAGCGCGGCAAGTCTTTTCTGAAGCGCTGTGCTCACCTAAAAATTACCCCCTGCCTTGCACGACCGACAAAATCATTTGTCTAGCTGTCCACCCCAGCAGAATGGGCTGAATTTGTAAGAGAGACAGAGGGGAGGGAGACTGAGGATCACTATCTTGGAAAGAAAAGACAAAAGAGGAAAAAAAAATCAACACGAGTAAGGGATGGGCAGGCTATCAAATGAGAACTTTTCTTCAACTCTGGCATTAGATGGCAAGAATCTGGATTACACGTGTGTTTAACAGCTATATGAGGAGCGGTAACAGATCCCCTCGTACTCCCCCTCAGCCTTCTCTCAGCTCAGTGCCAGTGTGTCATCCACAATCTGATTTAGCAAACCACAAATACACACTCATACAGCACTTTCCTGTCAGAGCTGTCTATTTACCTGTGGGGGGTGGCTTCATACATACACAGACAATAGAAGAGATAATAATATCTCCATTTAGTTTTTTTTTTTTTTTTACTGAGACATCTGTCAGGAAAAAAACAAAAATCGACCTTGGGAGTAGTTGGAGGGCAAAGTGGAAGAAGGTTTGCTGAGACAAAGACAAAGGAAAGAGGAAGAATTATAACCACAGTGCTGAGCAAGCAGAGTACAGTTGTATTCCTCTTGACTCTCGCTGCTCTCTTCTGCCTCAGTGTAAGTTAAAACATGTTTCATTTAATCTTTTCTTTTTTTGTTTCACTCAGTTTCTACCTTTTGTTCTCAAATCTGCAGTGAAACAGTAAAATGGCACCGGCTGTAGCTGAATATCCATCTGCCCTTTGTGAGCTCAAGTGAAGAGAAGATTTCTCCTCATCTCCTCAGTGATCTTGGCAGTGCAGAGAGATGAACACCCAAGGGACGGGGTGCTGGAGGGGAGAATGGAGTGTGGAGGGGTTTAGAGGGGCAGCAGACTGAGGGAAATGGGAAAGGATGTAGCTTGAAGTTAGGAGAATCAAAGTGGAGGAAGTTGGATGGAAATGTTCTGGAAAAGCAGTTAAAACATAAAACTTGAGGCCCGTTGTCTGAAGCTTTCAAGCATTTCAAGGCCATTAGATAAAGTTTTTCAGCTGTCGTTATGTGACCCAAGTATTGAACTTAGTTCAGTTCTTAGGTCAAAGACCATGATGTTGTTGACAGCTCTGGAAAAATCTCGTTAGTGGACCTTAATTGGGGGTAAAATTTAGAGGATGTCTGAATAATATAAGATAGAAACCCACAATTAAACATTTAGGTTTCTGAGCACAACGTTTAACTTAAAAACTGATTTAATGCAATATATCGACTGTATAAGCATAACGTCATAAAAGCGATACGCTTGAGAAAGACGGCACATTTAGCATTTCTGCTACCACAACCATAATTAGTTCTTTAGTATGGCAAACCATCACTTCTTAAGGACACAGCTGAACTATACCTGGACCAGAGATTCATGTGTGGATAGAAAGAACAGAGTAAAGAAAACCCATTAATCGGGACGCCTTATAATTCAGTGGGTTGAGCAGGCGCCCCATATGCAGAGACTACAGTCCTCGCTGCAGCGGGCCCCCGTTCGACTCCCGATTCCGGTGGCCCTTTGCTGCATGTCATTCCCCTTCTCTCTGCCTCTCTATTTCCTGTCTCTCTCCACTCCTATCCTATCAAATAAAGGGGAAAAGACCAAAAAATATACTTAAAAAAAGAAAGCCCATTAAGTCTAGCTACTCATCTGAGTGAGTGGTATTTGACAGTGAGCCACAAGGAGCTCAGTACAATGGGATAGAGATGCTTTTAAGCTATATAAAAACACTGGCCACATAGTGGCAGCACTGGTAGAATCAAGGGGAACAGTCAAGGAGAAGTAGAGTTGAGAAGAGAAAATGTAGAAGGAAAAATAACCAAATGAGGTAGGAATACTTTTTAATGTTGTAGCTCTCCTTATCTTATGTGATCTAATGAAGGTAAACACAGTGTGAGGACAAATTTGGGGTAATGGAGTGGAGGGGAAAGATCAAAGAGGGAGCAAGAGGGAGAGAGAAAGAGAGAACAGGGTCAAATAAATAAAAAATAAAAAAAAACAATGGAAGAGAAGTCCAGAAGGAGACACTGTAATCAGGTTTAAGACTGGTGAAGATCATTCAGCTAGACCTGCTCCACTAGAGAATGAGAACAAGTCCATTAAGAGCCCAAAAATAGACCTGCTCTATAACTGCTTTGTCCTCACCCTGCAGCTCACAGCAAAATGTCCTCTGACCATGCAGAGCAAATCTGTTCATACACATTGTGTGTGTGTGTGTGTGTGAGAGAGAGAGAAAGAGAGAGACAGGGTGAGGGGGGTAGCAAAAGAAATGTAATGGGTGAGTAATCAGTGTATGATCAGCTTTGCCTGAGGAAAGCAGCTTTAGATGCCTTGTGATGCCTGGCATTAGGCTGATAATATCTGGCACCTGAGACAGATTGAGTCTAACACCAATTAATCTTAAAGCCAAAATGATCAAATGTTGAACTCTACAGAGAGACTGAATGAGTCTTTCTTGTTTAGGGTGATTTCAGATCAAAAACCTATAGTCTTAGGAATCATTCTGTCTTTTTCTGTTTGCAAATGCGCACACGTTCAATTAATGATTTAAAACAGGTGAGGAAGTAGCTTGGAAGCCGAGGTAAATATAGGCATAAGAAATGTGGAGACCGTGTCTAAAAAAAATACAGCAATCACAGATAGGCCTAAATGTGCTAGTGCTGAGTGAAACAAGACTCAGGCGGGGAACAAGCCTTTTCACTTTAAAGCTGTGCACTTTAGCAATCACAAAGCCTGGGTACCCGTTGCAAGCGAAAGGATTTGGGCGTTTAATGCATTCCTGCCCTTTATTCACAGCACAGACAACTTTATCCAAGACGACACTCCACTTCAACAGTTTAGGGGTTTGGCAGGCCAAGCATATGAAAGACGGAGGTTTCTTTTAAAGCAGAGAGCCGAAGTATAGTGTGCATTGGTGGGGGTGACCGAGCCATGAAAACGTATGCATTTCTGGGCCTTATCGTCAACTCCCAGCTGCCTCCCTCTCCCCCTCCCTCTGTGTGGGGGGAAAAAAGAAGTTTCCTCATGTTTCTGTCTTATTTTTACTTCCTAATCTTTGATTTAACAGTAGGCCTGCACTGCACAATCCTTTGATGTTCATGCAAAAACTATTCCTGTGTTGTTAATGAGTATGCTGTACTATCGCCATGACTAGGAACAGCACATGTTCCATTCCTTATGAGGCACATACCAGGTTTGGGTGTGATATATCTTGTTCGAAGAGTTGGCATTATTTTGGTTTTGGAGCCTAATGGACCAAGAAATTGTGGGGCATAGGGACATTGTGGTTTACCAGTAAATATTAGCAATACTGGACATGCAGGAGTTGATCAGACGACAAACTGTGGATTGGACCATTGTTCAACCCAATTAAGGTAATGTTATGTCTCTGGAAATGGCTGCATCAAACACACCAACTCATTTGCGGCAGCATTACTCAACTGTGTCTATTACTTGCAGTAGTCAAAAACACACTGGGGTGCAAGTCATTCGCCCCATGGCATCCAATAATCCTCTGTCTACAGACTCAGAGACAGTGCAGATGTGACTATACTCAGTTGTGTGTAGTACTATCCCACGCTGCCCCTGATAATGTCCACCTACTTTTAACTTAGGTGTATCTGACATTAAAAACACTTTATTTCACACTGATTGGGGGGAAAAAAAACACTTTGGAAGATGCACAATGGATTCAACCCTGCCTGCTGAAGTATTATATAAGCTTTGGCTGGCCTTTTGACACAAAAAAGGATTTTAGCATTTTGGAACAGAGGCGTTTGTCACCAATCACTCTCCAAGAGATCACATCAGCCAGGATGGATAGAAGAAACAGATAATTACAGCATCCAGCAACTTTTTCAAAAATAAATAAGTATTTTGACGCAGACCAACATATTTACTGGGTTTGAAATTTGTGCCATCAGCTCTCACAGTACATCTTAACTGTCCAATTCAAAATGGTACTAAGAAACACATTTCAGTTTTACTTTGCAGTTACTCAGCCGCATGGTTCTTGAACCCTTATATGATGTGGATATACACACTGACCCCCACAGGCTAAGGGGGTCTAAATGGTTGTAGACGGGTATGACGGTGCTTTTTGCTGGAAGCCGGGGGAGATTTACGTCGTGTGTCAGGGATTCTCCTAAGGCAGGCTGGGTAAAAAGCTCCAGCGTCAGGTCTTTAAGTAGATAGGCCACTAAATAAATGACTGGCATAAAAAGGTTTCCGGATCTTCTCCACTCTGGTCCAGGTGAAAAAAAAAAAGTAGTAAAATAACAGCAAAACACCCACACCCACATACACACTTTCTCACTCATCTCATGGGTAAATGGCAGGCCGAGACACAGAGAAAATACGCTTTCATCCAAATTGGGAATGGGCAGTTGATTTTTAGTAAAATGGAAAAATGCTTCCACACACTCTCAGTAACACAGTATCTGTCTGAGGCACACACAGTGGTACAGACATTGCAGAGAGCACATACATCTGGGGTGTGTGAGCGCACACGTTCACATCCGAGCTAACTACCTCCCTGAAAGCAGCGCGTTCCGCTCTCTGATCTTAATAATGAGCTGAAAGCTGCTTGAAAATACACACATAGATAACAACTTGCACAACATTTAGTTAAGGTCCAACAATGGACAGGAATATGTGTGCCCTGCCACAAACTCAAGTACATATCGTACATATAAAAAAACAAACACCCGGCTAAACATTAAAAACACCCACACGCACGAGCTAATAAGCTTTTGTGTGTTTGTAGGCAAGGCTCCCCTGAGAAATTGAACCCACAGAAATAACACTCGTCACAGAAGGAGGAGGGAAACTGCCTTAGAGAAAAATCTGCTAAACAAATACAGCAGGAAACAAGAAGGAAATAGCGCTACACCTCTCCTCCATCTAACCTTAATAGCCATTGCTTCATATTTAGTCTAGTGACAAAGAATAAAAACACAGATTACAGAATCGCACAGCTGTTGTTTATCATGCATCAAGCCCATACTCTCCTTTAACTCTCAATGGTTTCATCATTCTTCCATGATGACTGGAGGCGAGTGCGGCACGGCTGCACTTTGCACAAGGCAAAATAAC
>OMNW01007916.1:15555-26746 GCA_900303245.1 Selene dorsalis
TTATTAGCAGAATACATCAAAATAATCAGGATTATTAGAACTAAAAAACTGAATTACAGGCATTGTGCAGCTAAAACACAAACATAAAAATATATTTGGTTTCTTTAAGATTATTTTACTCAAAACATTGACAAGAATCAAGCCTGTACTTTATTGAATCACACCGTGAATTAAAGACCATAATTATGTCAGAAACATTGATAAATTGGAGGCACAATTTACATCTTCCGCGACTCTGGCCGAACCCCTGAGAATATATATGCTAAAAGCAGAGCGTGTAGGTGTGGTGGTGGCCACGAACAGCAATCAGCAAAGCCATTAATCATAACTGGTGACAAATGCAATGTTTTCTGGGGCCGTCACTGTGGCTGCATGCAGGCAGGAGAAGAAGTGCCAAGCTGAATGTGGCTTTCCGTGGCTCCTGGCAGCAGTGGTGACGGTGCGCTATAAGAACGTGTCATAGCACGTTAGCTTGGCGATTAAACAAAGCAAACGACAGCGTAGACAAGGAGAGCGGGACCAAAGCGAAGATGGAGCAGAGGGGGAGACAAGAAAGAAGCAGAAATAGCAAATGGAGTGGGACTGAAAATGCTGTGAAATGCAGAGTAAAAGGAATCAGTGTGTATTGGAAATAACACTTAAAAATGTAGGGTTGTCTTAATTTCGACAAGATGTATGTAACACCGCACAGCAACAGTGAGCCAAAGTTATCGAGGCTTGATAAAATAATTAGCTGTCCCTACTTTCTGCTACGTTTGCATTTTTTTTTTTCATTTATCCTCTATGCTTGTTTTTACTGAAATCATCTACATCATTTACAGGAATCCTTAAAGAAAATTGTAGTAAAACTCATCTCATTTTTCTTCCCAGTCTTGTCATCATGCTACCCCAGCCCCAGCTTAACAGTTAAATTAGTGTTTCAGACAGTATCTGCAGAGCTATTAAGACCTCGGACTAAAATTAGAACAAGGGATCATCACATTTGATGATGTGGAACTGCTTTATGGGGCCGTGTGCTGGTGGGGGGCATGCTGGCAGCTCAATGAGCCATAGGACTGCCAGTTTTGTGCACTCAGTGGGGTCTACCATAGAATGAGGTGAAACGGGCAGGGAGGGCTGGCTCAATACTGAACCATAATGGCTTACTCTTAATGGCTGCCGCAAGGGGCCAACGTTCATTACTCTCTGCGTGGGGGACTTTCGACAGGATCCCGAGGTGAAACTTGTGAGCGCGTGTGCGTGTGCATGAGCGCACACGCTGTTAAACTTGAAGGGGGCACCCCAAAGCGAAATGAGCAAGGTAAAGAGCTACTGAAACTGTTTTCTCTCCTTCACACTCTCACACAGACAGTTTTCTCTCATGAAGCACTGGGTGGTACTGTTATAGGTAACAGAAATAGAAAAACCTCTTTACCACAGTATTTTCATAATAATGCTAATTATTCAGCAATTGCAGCGCTTATGAGTCCACTCTCCTCAGTTCACCTTTTAAAAAAAGTAGCCCAATACCCTAGCTCAGCTCAAACAAACAACCTAAATGCAGAGAAATGCAGAGTCAGGACCCTTTCTGAAATACCAAGCAAAGATGGGCTATTTTACTGCAGCTTTTGCCATCTAAAAAGGGGGTGCGATATGTAGCGTTAAATTGGAAGCCACACAGCAATAGTCATTTCACAGGCTGGCTTTAAGAGAGAAGCCTCATGAGCTGAAAATGGTTTCACAAATTTGAAAGGATACAGTTGGTCAAAAAAAAGGAAAGAGACTATCTGAAGTAAGCTTTAATACAATCCTCTACTTCCATGGAAATACCCTGAATCTGCATGACTCCATGCATACTAAAAATGATGCTTATTTATAACAGGAGCAATCAAAACTGGTGAATTAATTAGTATGAACATAAACACATTCGAGGCATGAACAACGCATGCAGCCAAACAGATTGTTGGTTTTTCTGCATCTCATGGGAGCGCATTTCACAGCCTTCACCTGCCAGAGAAATCAGACAAACAAACAAAAGTGAGACCTGTGCTGCGCGGCACAGAGCTGCTCAAGAAACACTTTCTCGCTTTGCTTTAACTCATTTAATGCTCTATGTTTGGGTCGGTGTGTACGCACTATATATGCTTCAGGAAACACAACAATTGTATCCACTGTGCCGTCAGGCAAACTCCTTACAGACGTGCATTGAGCTTACACACACACGCACACACACAGGGGGATGCCATGTAAAAGTGCAGCACAGGATGCATGTGTGAGCTTGACAAGATGTGAGACTATGAGATAAAATGTGGGAAGAATAACAGGATGAAGAGTCAGGATGCATGCTGATGCTGGCCTACGTTGTGAACTGGAGCAGCAGTCCTTGGCCCCAATTTGTGTTCACTGCCATCCTGGAACTATATACTCTGGCCTGTGAAAAAAGGGGTATCCTTTTCCTTTGTCCACTGCCCAGAGGGGCTCAAGAAAATGGACATTTCCTGTCAGTAGACACCCACTCTTGTTAAGATACAAACAAACACTATGCCTCAAAGCGGTGACCAAAGAGTTGACCACTATTCATCTACTAAACACATTTTCAACTGCATCTATCCCTAGACACAGCTGCACCCCTCCGTCATGCAACAATGCCAGGAAAGGTCCAGCTGTCAGAAAAGGAAGCAAGAGAGGAAGGAAGGAAAGGCTCTGAGTGTCAATGTGACAGGAGACGATAACATGCACAGCGCTTCCTGTCCCCACCCCTGTAACTAAGGAGACCACAGTGCTCACAACCAATGGAGAAGATGGGATAGAGGATGAAAAATTTCTCATAGCCCCTATTATTAGTATAAAAAACACAAAAAAAAGACCACATTTTTAACTTTGTGTCTTAGGTGATTTAATCTTTTTTTTTTACCCATGCTCCAAAAATAATATGGACCTACAGTGCTCAACTGTTTTTGGTGGAACTGAAAAATAAAAGCGTCCTAGGCAATCAGGTTAAGGTAGAGTTTATTCAGCTGGTCATTTTTATCACATTTAAACACAGTCAATCAGCAACACGTGGGGAGGATAGGACAGGAGCTGCATTTTAACTGTAGTTCTTAGGCAAATCCTTACATCAACTGTGACTCAAGAGATTCGTGGTGAGAAGCAGATGTGAGCAGCAGGAGCCTGCCAGAAGTGCAGTACTGAGAATGTCAACAAACGGGTTTGAGAGAAAGTGTCTTTATCTTATGTGTGTTTGTTAGGTGAAGGATTGACAAAATGTGGAGCAACCACATTCTTTTTACTCTCTTGTTATCAGAGAACAAGGTCACTTGATTACATCAGAGGAAAATTGATGCCACAGAACGTAGACAGAGGCAAAAAGAGAGACGGCCACCTTCATGTGTGTTTCATTAGGAATTAATTTACAATCCTGTCTAAAGACATTTGGGAAAAATTACAGCCAAGCACTGGGCTATACCAGAAGAGGTTGGGTTTGTCTTGGTTGGAAAGAAGAAAGAAAAGGTAGTACCTCTATGAAAGTCATTGATTTACTGCTAAAATAAAATTTAAATAAATAAATTGTCTCTGTGATCAATAAATACTGCTCTAATCTGATCAAATCCAACAACCATGTCATAACTCCTACCTTATCATATTCTTATCATATTCAGCTGTTGATAAGACTGTGCCAAATATTCATTCAACTCCATGCGTGCTTCACTGGGTTTGTGTTTTTACTGTATTAGATTAGGAAATAAGAAAATACTCAGGTACAGCTATCTAAAAATAATGCAGTGTATCCCTACTGATAGAAATATATTCATATTTACTCATTTGGTAGATGCTTTTGTCCAAAGCAACGTACAAGTGAGCGAGATCATGAAAGCTTCAGTGTAGTAGGAGACCTTGGTAGAGAGCAGATTTAAATACTTCTCAGTATAATACAAAACAATTAAACAGTGCTGCAAATATAAACCTTCAAAACGCTCACAAAAGGTTGAATCAAACCCTCTCAAAGACTGGTACACTCAAGTACATTTATCTTCACAACAGGCAATGATCGACACGTTCAGGTGAAAGTCACCAGTTAACAGCTGGTACTGACAACACCACACTTCTACTCTATATTTTCTTAGTAATGTGAATTTGAGAAAAAATTACTTGCTGGTCCTAATTAGCTAATGTGTCATCCTGTAATGTTAGCTTCTCACCCACCCTGAAGTGATTTAGCAGCTGCAATTATAGGTGACAGCAATGTGGTTAATGCGACACAGAATTTGAGCAATGCCGGTCTAGAAAAAACAAAACAAACGGAACGACACGTTACGAACACAGGACAACAGGCAGGTTAAATCTCAAGTATATCAAGTCTATGTATGCGTGTCAGCTGTTGTTTCATCCCCAGGAACGGGACCTGCTGGGGCTTGTAGCTACCATCTTAAGTTCCAGTCCAGCAGCCACTTAGTTGCTGTCCCTGGGTGCGACAACACACACTCACATCACAGCTGTTGTGTCTTTGCGCTGGCTTTTTATTATCTCCACCACCTGACATACCATTTTTCCGGGATCTGAATCTTGCCACTTCAAACAGCTTCCTTTGAACATCACAAATTAGCCATACTATAAGAAATATATCAGGATGCATGTGCGTGCTTGTCTGCCAGAACATCAAGTTATACAAGCCAAGTATTTGGGTATAGATTAGTACACGTCTTGGTAGCTGTAAGTCATACTGGTAGTGAATCTCTAGACCTGGCATTGTTAAGAGATGCAGAAAAACTTGTCTGATGCACTTGCAGATTCAAACATCCCCCCCACCCCATTCCTGACTGTCTGTAGATCATAAGGAGAGCTGCTCTTGGGTTGTGCATTTGTTTGGTCTGGCTGTCTGGTCCTGAAGATCATCTGGTTGATCTGTTTTGTCTGGCCAGTCATGTTGAATGTACCATCTACAGCATTTAAAAAAAAACAACAAAGATGTTGAAGGGGATGAAACAACTGGGACACGATGTCATAAAGGGGGGAGAGGGAGCGAGATAAAAGGAAAAGAGAGGAAAGCCGTCTTGCCGACTCATCTGTCATTAACCAAGCTTCCTCTATGCTTAAGCCTTTAAACATCGATCTGTCTCAAAGCACTTGGGTGAGAGGGCTTAACAAACCTGCAAATGCATTGACATGTGCACAATTACAGCAAGCAGGCGCAGGCATGTTGTTTGAGCTTGGGAGTGAATGAGTGGAAAGACCAGTGCATACTAAGGTCCTGGACGCAGACAGTGAGAGTTGGGCTGATGCAAACCGACGGACCACCTTGCGGGCCTTTAATGTCACCACTGGTCCTCACATGAAAGAGGCAATGTAGCCCCAAGGCTGGATTTTTGCCACACATGCACATCTGCGTAGAGAGAGGGAAGCTGCAAAGGAGGAAACAAATGGAAGAGGAGAGCGGCGGAGGAAAAATGTGAAGAAATGGGATATGAGAGAAGAGAGTAAAAAGACAGAGTAGAAAAGAGGGTGATGAGAGCTATAGTCACTCTGCTAAAATTAATAGGTAAAAAGACAAAGCCAGGAAAAATGAGTCACTCCCTTGGGAGAACAGATACTGATTTTTTTCTATGAAAACGATGGAAACTCTCCTTATGCCAAGCACCACAATATCTATCATTTATTACACACAATGAAAGGCATTATGACATAGACATGATGCATGTAAATGTTTGAGACCGAGAGGAAAAGATATGAGTGAGAAAGCCAAGCGCACTGTGTCTGGGGTGCAGACAGAAAGAAGGGTGTTATACATGGTGATGAGGGAGGAGTGGAGACAGAACAGAGGTCTGGTTCATCGAAAGTGTCAGACGTTCAATAAAAATAAGGTTGCAGGAAGAGCTCCCATCACAAACAGCCTAAACTCACGTCAGACAAATACTCTCCAGGAAAGCAGAGTAGGGAAGAGGAGAGGAAAGTTGGGCAAAGAGAGGGGAGAGACGGATTGGATGGGACAGAGAGAGACAAGTCCATCTCCTGGCAGACTATTCTTCACCTTAAGGTGTCAACAACAGCTGGCAACTTGGCACCTTGGTCATGGCCACACCTGTCTCACCTAATGTGTCTCCGCACCGTCCATTCACAGCTGCCTATAACCTTCCCCAAAGGACCAATAACACTGCCAGTAAATTATGTTATAATGCAAGGGATCACAAACTTATATCCAATTCAAAGTTCTAACTTTTACAGTGACGTGAGACAAATCGCTGCACCCCATGTCTGCAGGTTTGTCCTATAACCTTTAGCATGAAAATATTTTCACCAGACAAACAGGAGCAGCTGCAATCTTCTTCTAAGACAATCATTAAGACAGCACGCTGTAAGTCTTTTATGGGCAACATTCCTCTGTAATGACACCGAGTGAAGATGGCAAAAGTTAAGACCAAAGTGTAGTGGAGCAGCATGTAGAGGGTAGACACAGACAGGAACTGTTTAACTGCACCAGCTGGTTGAGCCTTTTTAAAAACATCAAACAACTCTACAGTAACTTTTTTAAGCTCCATTAAGATTTATGTGACCTATTAAATACTGTTAGGGCGGTAGTGGCCTTAACTACTTGTGAGCTATGTGACCAGGAGTAAGCTAGTTTACTATGCTATATTGGTCATTGCTAAGACTATTAGATGTTTGGGTCAGAAGTGTATCTGAAAATGAACCCAGAGTAATTAGGGTCATGGTCGGGGTCAAGGGGGAAAAGTGTCCAAGTAATGCAGGGTTAGGAATGTTATTGACTGGGATAATAAATAATGATAGATGCTGCCTTTTTCAATTTACTGGTATCTCTGAGCACATGCATGCATTTTGTATGCCAGTTATCAAAACAGTGTATTCCTGTAGTAGACCAATTTACAATCTACACACACACACGCCAAAAATAAGTCAGGTAAAACTGTATAAATTGTTACAAAGTGTTTCCTGATCCCATCCTTCATTACTCGAGCAAAGAAATTATTTTATGGGTTAGCAATCAGTATTAATGACATAAAATATTTTTATAGTTGCGTTATTTCATTCATTATACTCCACAACAACACTGTTGCCTAGAACTGGATTCGCTGAGTATGTGAAGCCACTAAATCCAGTGATAAATGCAGTGTATAAAAACACATTGCAATGTAGCGGCCTTGTTTGACAGACAGCACTTGTGCACACTTCTGTGAACTGGTAGGAATGACCCAGTGTGAGTGTGTCTGGCCCATTAAAGCACAAAAAGCCATTGTGTATCATTAGCTGTGGGGGAGGAAGGGATAGACAGAGGGGTGGCGTGTGGAGCTGAGGGAGGGGTCAGCGACCTTCCTCATAACCAACCAGATGACCTCATTCACAGCACATAGGAATCCTCTGTCTCCCCCAACAGTTCTTTATCACTCTCACCATCCTCCCCTCGCTCTAGGCAGCCTCGCTCGTCTTTTTCTTTTCAGCAAACACAATCAATCTACTGAGCGGGGACGAGGTGCACACTCGCTAACCTTTTCATACAGACAGCACATTCTTTCCTGCCAGTTATGGTGGGTTTTTTATGCCAGTCTTTCCTATGTTACAAACAGCGCTAAAGAGGCTCTTTGTTTCACCAATTAAAAACTAATCATACAAAACCACCCATTGTTTCTGCTCGGTAATCTCCTCCCAACCACTGCACTGATAAGGACAGACAGACTTAAGCCTCGCCACAAACAGACAAGCGACGGCAAACGCTAAACAAACAGCAGCAGACACAAAACTGTTTCACATGTGCTCGTACAACTATGACTTCATTCATGCGTTGCTACTGTCACTTTTAGGTGGATGTGATGCACATGGACATGAATTATGCCGAGCAAATCATGTTTTACATTAAGAGACTGCAGGGCAGACAGCCACTGTAAAAGACAACTGTGCAACACATGTAATTCTGGTTAGACAGTGGGTAAGTGTGAGTTTGTCAGTAAGAGAGAAAAGACCCTGTTCAAGCAACTGAAATAATGCTGAATGGATTATGGGGCAGTGTTTTTTTTTGTTTTGTTTTTTAAGTGACTGCTGCATAACATTGCCTCGAGAAATCTGTGCAGACTTCCTCCTCCCCCACCATAAATTCCACCACTATAAGCAGGGAGCAAAAAACAAATAGACCGACATGCTGCTAACTCACAACCCCTCTTTAATCTGATCATTTTATAAAGGCCATCCAGTTGCAAGTTCATACAGAGAGACATGGGTGGCTCAGGATAAGGTGGTGGAAACACCACAAACCTGAATAACTACAGTTTGGATGGAGCCCTCAAAGTTGCACACAATGCGCATTGTGTTCATAGAGATTAGAGAGGCGTGCAGGATGAAGGGGAGGACACTCTCCTTCCTGCTGGTGCTCGGCTTGTGCTTTACACCCAACACACTTGACATGTGATCAGTGATCAAACCAGTTTATTGTCTTAAAAAAAAAAAGGTTTGTAATAATGCACCTAAAAACAGTATGTATAACATGCAGTTATAAAGCAACGCCCTATAATCTTAGTCTAGTCTTATTTTATTGTTTTTAAGTTATATTAACTGGGATCTATAAAACACCAGAACACTGTGTTTATTGTCATTCATTGCCTCTACCTTGAGCTTAAACAACAACTGAACAATGTGTGCAGTTGCTTGAGACAACATTGACAATGCTTATTTTGGTAAGAGTTTGATCTCAGTTGGCAGCGCTGAAAAGCTATCCCAAGGTGGTCTTCCAACACATGCTAGAAAGATTTTCACACAATGTCAGTTTCATTCAAAGAAAGACCAGGGAAATCTAAAGGGAAGACATCATCCAAAAAAAAAAAAAAATACAGTGCAGCAAATACCTTTACAAGACATCATCTGCATTCAAGATAGAAAGCCGGTTGAACAATGACTGCTTAAGGTTAAAATACTAAATGTGATCAGCAGACTGTAGCATTACTGTGTGAACCAAAACCACATCTAAATACCCAATTTTCTCCAGTAATGACTGGCAAGCTTGTCTACAAGACAGTGATGCAGCTGCAGTTCCAGAGCTTGGTGAGTTCACAGCTGCACTAGAGGTAACTGTTAAAAACTACAGCACAACATATTTGGTTGGAAACGCCGCAGTAAAAAATTGGATTGAAGTAAATGGTACAGAACGAACATTATAAAATGTATGGCCGACCAATATCATTTGACAAAAATGTGTGTATGCTTTGATTAAGACTGTAAAATCAATAGTGTAGTATCAACAAAGCAGACAAAAGCAACAGGGAGCACTGTGAATATAACTTGGACTTTGACTTGTAAAAGGACAAAAAAATGTGTAAAAAGCTGTAGAGAATCAATTGGAGGAAGCAGCTGAGACAGAGTATGGAAGAAGCTCTTAGTGCTCAGTATTTGGTGGAAAAACACTACAGAGGAATCCCACCATCTTGCCACCTCACTTTCTGGGGCCCTTAGGGAAGGTTATGGCAGCACCGCCTGCTCTTGCCAAGCCTCACAGAAACAACAGGGACAGATAAATTATTCTCATTTGATTTATCAGCCAGTCTGCGACTAGTGAGACACCAAGCAGAGGCTGCAAAGCACCAGCACACTGATCCACTGGGCTGTTGTGAGGGAGGATGGAGGAAGAGGATGGGGCTGCTGATCTTCCCAGAGTAGACAAGTATGAAGGACATGTTTGAAAGGTGAACTGTGAGTGTGTCACAAAGTTAAAATTAAAACCATTTAGAAACAGCACTGGACTTTGATATTCAGAGTTTTGTATCACCAGCAGTGACACAAAACTCATCAAATTGCAGCCAAATTATGCACTCAACATTTCAAGATTGTTGAAGCAAAGTAAAGTAAAAGTTCTTCTGCCTCACTGTGGATGGCATTCACATTAATCTGAGCTAAAACACAGTATGAGAGAGTGTGTGGGGAAAACAAACACCAGGCTGGAGGTTAAGTGCTCTGACTGTGCTCCCGGTAAAATTCCTGAGCTTGCTGCCAACGCTCGCTTACCATTCCTCCTCTGAAAGGAGAGAAAATGAATGCAGAGGGGTGGGCGAGTGAGAGGAACAGAGTGAGCATTCAGCTCATTTTTTCTCCTCCTTTCTATGATAAAAATGGGGAAGGAAACAGGAAACGGTGACAAATATTGATTCCTGAGAAACCTAACTATTAGAAACTTCACTGCAGTGACGAGCAGAGTCTTAAAAAACCAAGACGAGCAGGAAAAAGGGGGAGTACTACGAGCGAGGGAGGCCGGGGTGCTATTTGAAGCACTCAAGGAATGTGACAGGGTGGGGCCCATACTTCTCCTGTGTTGCATATCCGCACAAGTGTGTGGAGGAGGGACGAGATGAGAAATGATTCATGATGTAATCTAAATTAGTCAAAAGAAAGCTAAGAGACAGACCCACCTCTGTGGGAGAGAGCAAAAGAGGAGCCTGGTTCTCTTGTCACCACAGCAAGAAAGCGACTCCCCCTCATTCTCCCTGTCTGTCTGAAGGAAAAACAAACCACTGACTCGCCTTCTCCACGGCCCTTTCCAGTATAAAACGGGCGTTACTTCCCGTAGATGTTTTTACATGAGAAACAAAAAAAAAGTAAAAGCTGATTCAAGTTAGGTAACTGCAGTGGTTACAGAAAAAAAAGGAATAAGCAACAAAATTTAATGTACATTTCAGTGTCAGCGAGCTGTTGTAACATACTGATTACAACATCCCCTGACACACCTTCCTCTTTAAAACTGTTATTCTTCATCTGGTTGCCACTCAAACACACACAGCCACGATTCTTGCTTTGACAGAAACCACACATTTTTATTCTTTCAGGGAAATTCACTGTGCATCTAGTTACATTATTCACTGTTAATTTTAACAGGATCGCTCTGCTTAAAGGCTTGAGGAAAAGAAACAGAGAGATAAACAGCCTCTAGCAATGTGTTGTCAACAGCCGACAGTAATAGAGGGAAAGACACTTGGTTACGGCGACGGGGAGCTAGACAGTCAGTCAGGCAGCCGGGGTAGGGTACGGAGACAGGAGGCCAGGCAGAGGCAGCAGTGATAAGGAGGTCCCAGCACTCGTGGGATTGAGGCCTGAGATAAGAGCCCTAGCTGCCGTTGGATGACTTTATCATACAGCACCTGCTGGGAGGGGGGGATGGCTTTTCTGGGGCTGGAGCAGGGCCAAGGGAGCAAGTTTGGTCCGGTGCTGGGAGTTAAAACGGGGA
>OMNW01007916.1:27157-43604 GCA_900303245.1 Selene dorsalis
AGAATAGGGTTGGGGGTGGGGGTTATAACAGGTTTCTGCTTGCAACAACAGTCCTGGCCTAACACCCCTAATTCTCTCTTCCTGTCAGACTCTATCTGTGCTCTCTCACGGCTCTAAGCTGTATCTTACTTTGCGAGCAGCGCTCAGTCTTGTTAGCCGATAAATTGATTGCATGTCAAAGGTGAGCGCAGGTCTAGCCCTGTGTTGAGGAATGCCAGGGGTCAAGCTACGGCAGTAAAGCACGGACTGCAACACAGACACAGAAACGGAGAGAAATCAGGGCTAGAGCCAGCTGAGATGGACTGACAGAAACATGAGACGTCAGGTAGAAAACCAAACGCAGACTTCTGGCATTCTCCCATTTATCAAAATCTGTACTCCGAGCAGCTGCTCCCAAAGGACCAGTTCCCTTCAAATGCACCACAGTGGACAGCAGACAGTTTGTCCTCCAAATGCTGACAGCTCTCCCGGGAATGTCCTGTTAAATCACAGCACACAGAGACAAACAAGCAGACACACAAAACTGTATTTGCAGAGGGGGGGGGTGCTGTGGCATGAACGAGCACGGTACGATGCACCGCGCAGCTCCACCGCACAGCATGCAATGGAACAATGGGCCATTTAATCTATTATACAAATAAAGCTCAAAAAGAGCCTGTAAGGAAAGGTATGGGGAACTTGGCTTATATTTTTTCAGTCAATCTGACAATTCTGTTTCCAACAGAAACACTCACCGTGCTTCATAACAACAAAAAATAAAAACTCTTCCTTTCTCCTATGCTCCGCTACCTCACAACAGCGCCAGCACTTCACTAGTAGGCTACATCTCTAGATGTTATACGGGCTGTCTCCTCCTGCCAAGAGAAAATATAGCAATTTGAAGCAGCTTGTTGGCTGGCAGATCGTAAAGACACATAAAAAAACCTCCGTAGCAGGTGTCACCTCTGGGAGATGAACAACTGCAACGCAAGGGGATTTCAAAGGGGGCCTGTCAATCAGCCGGAGTGACCTTGAGGGGCTACATACGTATTGGCAGCGTTACATGTACGTCCATGCACACATACCACTAAAGTTGGGGGCAGGCGTGACACACAAGGGTGGTGTCGGCTTTCTCCCACCAACGAAACAGCTGTGTAGACATGCACAAAATGTTGGGTGGGTGGGGGAGAGGTATGCAGCTGTCGGAGGACCACACTTTTTGAGAGATGCACAATTTGGGAAAGACTCTCAAAGCAGTGACTGGTTAATGTTGCTCGTATTTGATGCACTTATGCCTGACAAAGGGAGGTATTCTCAATGTTCAATCACAGTTAAACCAACAAAACAGTGCAGACTCAGGAGAGAAGAGGTGTTTCATCAACAATGCAAAAACTTTTGTCCCTGTGCAAAGACAGCTGACGCTTTACGGAGAGACAGTTATGCGTCTACCTCTGCTTCAAGGAGCGACTGCTTTCTTCCCGTCACCTTGAAAAATCACCTCACTTCAATGAAACAGCACTGACTCACAAAAGTACACACAATGCTCGGAGGACACAAAATAAACATGTTAGATCAAATGCAATTAACACCACAAGTTAAAGATTTCCTTCTGGAGTCTTTCCCGTCTCACTGAAAATCACAGTCTGGAAGTTGAGTGTAATGTTTATCTCATCCACAAGCAAAAACTGTTCAAAAAATGTTCTCCATCCATCACTGCACAACTAGCAACCACAAATTACAGATAGAAAATAATTAAAAGTTACTTTACTGTACTGGAATTGAAGCAACCTGACAGCACGGGGTAAGTAACGCAACACATTAAAAATAACACACACACACTTGACAAAATGGTGAAGACTAGGCCAAAGGGAAGGGTTATTTTAAAAAATTGTAACAGTGTTTAAAATAACGCTGTTATTTTTCTCTGCACAGAGTGGATTGTGCATTTGGTTAGACCTGGGTGGGGTCAGCTTACAGCAGAACAAACAGGGAGTGGGAGGAGGTCGGCCCCAAATATCACATCAGAGCTTCAGCCCCGTCCAAAGGGGAAAAGCAAATCTACCAGCCCCTAACAGGAAGCAGACAGTCAGACAGGCCTCTTCTGCACTGGGGTGGCTTTCATCACACACACACACAATTTTTGGCGGCGTGGTTAAGTTTGGGCTGGTGCTGTGGAAACCCTTGTAAACTTTAGGCTGGAGAGTCACGAGCATCTCAGCCATGATTTCTTTAACACCAGACAGGGAACGGTTTTTATCCGTTTTCACCCTGCCAGGCGCTGCACAGAAGCGTCAGACCAGTTCAGCAGTGCAGGATCAGCTTCGAAACTTTAAACAGCCCGACTTCTCTAAGGCTACGAAAACAGGTGGAGATGAAAAACAGCTATGCAAATCAGTGATAGTCATTTCTATTCTGACATCACATGATTACTTTAACTTTCCAAATGAAGCAAAGCTGGAATTTATAGGTCGTAGGAAGGTTTGCAATATTCAAAGGCTGTGTTTACAAAGCAAAGATTTGAAAAATTGAAAATGTGCAGGCTTCAGATGTGTCGCGTCTTCTTAAAAGCACTTACTGCTTGTACCACATTCAGACCCCACATCTCTGCTAAGTGCAGTGCGTTACTTCTCCTACTTAAGTCTGGCACTTTCTGTCCAGAATTGATGCTATATACGAGTAGGTAACGTGGACAAAATGCAAAACTCTGTGACTACATATACAAAACATAAGGCAATTTAACCCATGATTTTTTTAAAAACAGCAGCTTGATACTAATGCTGTGTTGGAAATGTTTTGCACCTCCTGATCACAGGATTTAGGGAAACACTGAGAAAGTAATTGTGCGTTCTATGCAGACTCAGAAATGTAATTATTTATCTCCTGGTCTAACAGTCCTTCCTAAAAACACAACTGGAAACCCTGATCAGTCACTCTCTGTTATAGATTTACTTAATGTGAAAAAGTGAAGGCCAGTGAGTGTAAAATGTATACACACCAGATTTGAAAAAATTAAATAAATAAAATAGAAGAAAATCCCTACTGGCCACAAAGGATCTAAAAAAAGAGTTTACTGCTTCCATTGGCTTAGCTCATTGAGTGTGCCAACAGCAGCACAGCTGAGTAGCTGAGAGTAAATGAGCGCTACACAGACTGTGAGCATGGCCCCTCTTCTTTGCTATTCAGCAGCCTACCAGGGTCTACAACCACTGGGGCTGGGTGACTGCAAAGGGGAACGAGAATGAAAAAGAAAACAAGCCTGTTTCCTGACTCTCCCTTCAATGAAAATATCAGCACACCCATCAGTCCCGATGGAGTACAATAAAGCAATTGGCTTTTCTAAAAAAATCACAACAACTTCATAGTGCTTCTTTTGTGAAGCGTTTATGGGGTGTGGAGAGTAAATAAAACGTGGTGATTCTAATGCGGGGAAAATACTATCATCACACTTCTGAAACACTGTCATTCTCCTTCCCAGACAAACAGCGTTTTGTTACTTAACTGCAAATATTTCTGAAAGACTTAATCTGAAACGGAAGTGTCCTTTTTCCTGGTGGTAGAACACAATAACATTACCACAGATAAAAGAGTATATGGCTTTTACTAGACAGACCAGAGGGACATTAACATCCATTGTGTCAACCTAATGTTAAGGTTAAAACTTAATTTGAGTAAAAGATGTTTTGCTTATTGTTTAACATTTCGCATTAATGTAGCTTCCTAGTGGTATTGGGAAGAAACTGTCCTCTTAACGCCTGAACTGTCTTGTTTATCACCCATCAAGGAAACGAGAAAATCTTTGCAAACCGGTTTAGCAACTACATACTGAAAAGCCTACTCATCCAGACATGCGGCCCGAAACTATTACTCATGCACGGCTCTGAGCCTGCTGTGCCTCCTCTGTCTCTGAAGACATGTATTCATTAACACAGACATACTCATATTATTTCAAATCATCTGTGTCAAGGTGTCCAACACGATGCCCCAGTCAGCACGGGGACAGTCTGCTAGGGGGCTGTGGCGCTCTCTAGTGTCCCCAGATCAGTTACATAAACCATAGGTCCAACCTTCCGCTTAGACCAGCTTATGTTATTGATACTATCAACATAAACGGCAATTAAGCCGCGTTTATCTGCGCCGTCGCTTGTGCCCAAAAAAATCTGTAACAATGATTAAAAAATAAACGTAGACGGACAAATCCTGTCGGGATGGCGCCGCCGACAAAAGGCGACGCAATTTTTGGTAGGGCAAGAGAAAAAAAAACAAAAAAAACACGACGGCTGCTGCAGCAAAGGGAAGGAAATATTGTCGAGAGACATACTCTCGTTTGAAGGCAAATACTGTAGCAGATAAAAAAAGAGGGAGACAAACAACGGTACCCCCCTTTTTTAATGAAAAAGTTAGACGGTTGAAATAATCTTCGTGCACTCCCCCTCCCAGCAGCAGCAGCAGCAACTCACTGGCTATTGTTTGGGCAACAAGCAGACACATTCCTCCGTGCTTTTAAGCTCGGCCGCTGGGCAACAACTAACACGACCCTCGAAGCAGAAACGAGGGAAGCTTAAGTTTAACCTGTGTTAACACTTCTTGACACACGCCCGAGACAAAGAAAAACACACACGGGTTACGTCCTAATTTTCGAAGACGTAGCTAAATGAACGGCCGCCGTCTCGCTTCCAGGAGGGTTCAACGGCACGCAGACACCCAGGCTCGCTAGCTTAAAATGTGGCTAACCCGAGCTAAACTGCTGTAGAACATGTGGAACCAGGGCCCCCATCTACGTAACCCGAGACTGACACTTCGTTAATATAAAGTGGACTCCAAAACTTCCCCGTGAACACTTTTTGTTGATACTTTGTCAGTCGTGTGCGGTTGTTATTTTTCTGAGAGTGTGTGAGAAAGTTTTCGTCTCGTAGCCTCAAAGTCGAGAGTGCAGTAACAAACTCCGGGGAAGCCTGACGCTAACGGCTCAAACTCAACTCTCAGTCCTACGTCTCGCTGTGCTCTTACGGGGGAGAAAAACAAAGTCACACAGGGTACTACGGGATGTCAGTTTTTTCTCAGTGGAAGTTGGGAGTGTAACTGTGCTTGCCACGGTCAGAAATATCGGGGAACCCGACGGTGGTGGTGGTGGTAGTAGCGTGCGTGCGCCTGGGTCTCGCTACCGTTATCCAGCAGGGACGCCCAGCGAAGCCGAGCCGACACCGGACTGCGCCGTGGTCACGCTTCCCACCCCCCTTTCCCCCGGTCTCTCTCTCTCTCTTTCTCCCGTCAAACACGTCCAGAGTGTCCGCTTACCTTCGTCGAGAAGCCTCTCCAGGTGTGTGAAGATGCCGCAGAGATTTGGCAAACTGGTCATGAGCTTCTTCTCGTTTAATAATTGCATCAAATAGTCGGGACTCGGCCTCGGTCGCTCCTTCACTTCGACCTCTCCGACCATCATCTTTGCGGCGAGAGCGAAGAACAAACCACCGCGAAACACAGAATCCTCTTTTAGGAAAAAGGCGAGAAAAAAAAACGAAAAAGAAAAAAAAACCTGCGGCTCCAATCCCTCGCTTCCCTCCTCCTAGTGAGCAGAAGACTCTGTAAACCCCCCTAAAAATTCAGGTTTGGTTTGTTCTTGTTGTTTGAGTGGAGAGGGGGCAAAAACACAACCCGTTATCTCCCTTCCAGAGACTCGTGCGCCGTACTCTCCTCTACGCCGTGTGCGCTCGGGGACGTTCGTTTCCACCACTGTAGGCGCGAGAGACTGTTCCACCGGAAAGGGTCCATCCTCCACGACAGCTATTGGCCAGCGGGGAATTCGGGACTAATGGGAGAGCCAATGAGCACTCAGATCTGCGCAAGAGGGGCGGAGCGACGCGGCTGGTGGAATGACGGACAGTGATTCGGGCCAATAGTGTGAAGTGCGCAGGAATGCATATAATGCCCCTGAAGTGTTGTCAACACCGACCAGCACACGTTTCCTTCTTTCTCCCTTTCCTCTTAAAAAGCAACATCATATCATTTGACATTTTTGTTTTGGGAATTGAGAGTGTGGCACTGTCCTCAGAGGTCTCATAACTTTAAGTGTGTATCGATGGCTCCACCTTAAATACTGTTTGTAGTCCTGTTATTTCTCAGCTTTGATTTGAAGAAGTGAAAATCAAAGGTGGCAGCTTCTTAAATATGGGCTGATTGTGAATTTGGACCTTGGTTTCTATTTGAATTTGTTGGTAAACACACAACAAATAACTTCTTCGCCAGATGTTTTTTCTTCTTTCCACCAGAGTTAGTAAATTAACAATGCTATGTGTAAAAAGGTGTACAAATGTATGCATTAACTTCCATTTATTTCTTCATACAATGGGGCAATTACAGTAACTACTTTATTGGAATAGTACTCTATTACTCTATTATTTATTTACCACTTAGGTTTTTATGATGACTGGTTTCACAATGTTGTGTATGGGTCTACTTATCTGGTATGGCATCATGATGTGGTTTGCATTTGCATGTTTTGGGTTAAGAGAGTCAGCCTCTTACTTGAATGCACAAGATTAGATTGTGACAGAGCATATTGGCCAAGACCGGCCTACAGATCAGACTCATGGTGGATGTCATGTGTAGGCTTCACTTTGAAATGCTCAAATATATATATATATATGTATGTATAAAAAAAAACAACCGGTGCTGTCCTTATCCTACAAAATGCCTATTGTTACTCAAGACTTGTACATCTTGTTATCTGTCTTGGGACCGATTGATCAACGCTCCAGTAATCAATAGAGCCTTTTCATTGTCCTGTCCTTGGGAGGACCTTTCTACATATCCTCAGAAGATTAACATCCCTGATCAATGGAACACACACAAACCAGCTACCTCCGGTTTCCTGCTTAGTGTGAAAATAAACCGCAACTGGTCCGTTTTGATTTTAACAGCTGTTGGCTGAGAGGGGCCCAGCAAAGTCCTAACTCAGTCCTGACCTTGGCCCTTATTCAGTTTGTCCGCTTAGAGCTCACCCACTCACATCTTTGTAAAACTAGTCCCCACACACCGTGTGCATGAATGCTCAAACAGCTGCACCATGACCTGGCTTTAGTTTGTTGCCACTGTGTTGGTATGGAGGCTGGAAAATAAAATCCAAGCTCCTGAAAAATGTTGTGCAGCATGTCCAATAAATTGATCAGCTACATCTGGTGATGCCTTTGGACAAGTTTAATTACGCTCAAAAGAAAAACATCTTGTGCATTCCCCTCAAAAAAAACATGTGCAATCAGGGTTCCAGCTCCAGAGAACAGCATTTGGATGTGCAGCAGGCGACAGGAGCTTTCACATCAAAGGAAGAAGACAGATACAGTTGCCTTAACAACCAATGCAACGCATTTACTGGATCCTGTCTCTGTGCCCTTCAGCCAGCGTCTACATATAGCTGCAGTATATTATTACTGTAATTAATGTTGAGCTTCAGTTGCGTCATAGACAAGCCAAGTCTGGTTCAGATGAGACAAAATCTTGTCAAACAAAATGAAGCCATTGAAAGTTTTTACCTTGGTTTCTTCAGGTCTGATGAGCTTTGTTAGATCATCACACTGAGAGAGGCAGCAGAAACATTGGTAACAAGGTATAAATGGACTTTTAAGAGGTTGTTTAGTAAAGATGGAATGTTGATTTGGACTCTGCATATTAAAATGAAAATTATTATATTTGACTGTGTTTAACAGCCTAATGTCTCCAAGGCCCTACTAGCATATTTGTTGCCTTCTGGATATCTGGTATTTACAATTTGATCACCACAGTTTGAACCAATGACCAGAAAAAACACAGGTAGACAGGATTTTGCATAATGGCTTGTCATTTGCACTGCCACCAATTACACAGGACATGACATATTAGTCCTGTTGTCCACATGGTTTGCAATATCAGCAGTATCTTCAAGCCAGAATGATAACAAATCCCTTGAAGTCAAACACTGATAAGTGATTTTGGTGGATAAGTGTAAGTAGATAGGCAGAGGGAAATGAGAAACCCCATTTTTCATGTGACTTGGAGATAGCTCAATTGTTCATGGTGTTGACTTTATGTTTCTTTTTTTTCCCCTCCTCCCTTATTCTTTGAATATAAGCGATGGAAAAAGTCACAGTCTTCTTGCATCAAAAAGAATCTGGCATTTATTCTGAGCTTTGAAAATGGGTTTAGTTCTTATCTCCAACAGTGCGCATGGTAATTTGCACCTTGCCTCGCGCTCATTCTTCTGGGCTGGGTCACATACAGCTTCAGTGTGTGTGTGTATGTGTGTGTGTGTGGGAGAGGTAGATACACAGAGTTGGAGAGAGCAACAGACAGACAGCGCAAACTTAAGTGTGTGTGTGCACACATGCTTGTGGCTTCTGACAGCCCCAGAGTAAACAGAAAACGATATTAATCCCCCTTTTTGCTCCCCCTGCCCTTGTGTTTTCGTCATTTTTAATAACACGGTTTCCATTCAACAATTAATCCAATTAACAAGGATCCAGATAATTAATGAACATGCATTTAGCCCCTTTTGAAGAGAGGCTGTTAGCTCGCTCACAATAAGCTTTGGAGAGCGCCCTGGGTTTACAACTGAAAGTATGCTGATGGAAACAATGCGGCCCTCGGTGGGGGCCCTGTAGCTGGTTGCAGCTCGCCTCAGGGGCCACAGCCGCAGGAAATTGAGTGGGAGCTGGTGACTCTGTCGAGGCAAGGCTGTCTGTGATAACGGCTGTGGCTCTGGAGGAGGCAAACAGAGGCCCAAAGGCTCCGATAACACACATACATACAAACACGAACAACATCTCTCGCTTTTTTCTTTTGAATTACTAGTTTGGGGACTGTGGGGAAAAAAAAGCGCTGGCAGAATCTGGGTCATTTACATTTTGAGGGAAGAGGGAACGGAAATAAATGTCCTTCTAGCAACCACAGCATATACAGAGGATATACAGAGAAATACATAATGTACCTATTATTCATTTTAACTCATATTGTAAGCATGAGATGAGAAATACTCTTGCTAGTGCTCCTATAGATGTGTTCATGCACTGTTGCACTCGACTTGTTTTGTGCGCTTTATATCAAACAGTGTTTGTGCATTTGTTATTGTCAGTCACCAAACATTTTTTAAGAATTGCAGACAGTGAAAGAACGAGCGATCCCCTGGTTTCATCTTAGTGGTGCTGTAGATTAAATGTTTAAATAAGTGCATTTAAGGATTTCCAAACAGAGAGAGAACCCCTTTAAAATGTCACTATAGCTATACTGCTACATTTTACATTTAGCTGTGCTGCTGTTTAACTGTGCTTGCGAAATATTTGCTTTGCAATTGTGAAATTCAACAATAGATCAACACCCCAGTGCAGCAACTCACATGGTTTATATGTTTAAGAGTAAAGAGGAAGTTACACTTTCATGTTCACTCATTCCTCTGACTGCACCAGACAGAAAAACACCTCAATCAGAACCAGCTTGGCTCTGCTTAAAGACTTAGTACGTGATCATGGAGAGCAGTCCTTGCCAAATGTTGGTCGTTATGCATAATAGTGTTGTTACTGTAAAACTGAGTGATACCATTATGCTATGATTATATCGCTCATGTTTACTGACTGAATGCTCATGGACTGGATTAAAAGATTAGACAAGAGATCCATTTTCAAATTTATCTTGGACCTCACTTCTCTTACAACTGTATTTTTAAACCAGTGTTTTTCCACAGGTCTTTGGCCTATTTGTGGTTGTGGGGACAGGGAGAGTGGATACTAAAAGTGGATGAAGAACAAGACGTATGCATACCATACAGCCAGTGTGTGAAGAAGAATGACAAGAATAAAACTAATTACAGGCTTGTTTCTTTCTTTCCTTTATCCCTCACAAATTCAACTAAACATGAGAAAAGTGCGGCTGCCATTGACAAAGTAAAAACTAACTATTAGCTGGTGAAGTGTTAAAAACTCAATTCACTCAGATATCACAATACAAGCTGAAGCCTCTACTGCCACAGCCATTCACCACTCTCTATTTTGTTAAAGGTCACCTTGGGTGTTGTAGTCTAGATGCTCCAGTGGTTTGGCAATCTGGTGATGGAAATGCCTGTTGGCCTGCCTGTTGTCGCACAGACGGGAGGGGAGAGGGTGATTGGAAAGAAGGGGTGGGGGGAGTTGGCGCAGCTGGAGCCATTTGTGATAGAAAGCTGTGATGGGAAAACATCACCTCCAGATTCCCACCTCGAACCTGCTGATCATCAATCAACAGGAGGAAATGACACACAAAAGCACAAGTTACTATTTTACAATGAGCGACAGTTTCACAGGCTGAGGATAAACAAGTTTCCCCCTTCTCCTACTTCCTCATTCTGTCCCTTGTGGAGAACACGCTGGTGTCAATACAGCTTAGAAGAGCCCAGGCGATGCCACGTCTGTCCCCGCCACTTGTTAACAGTGTGGGTCCATTCCTGCTCCTACTGTATTTGTTTACTTGCTCGTTCGCCTGTCCGTGTGCGCCTACCAGCCTGTAGAGCGAAAAGAAATGAGTGTTTGTGAGTGATAAGACCTGTAGGGGAGGAAGAGGAGGAAGAAGAACAGAGGGAGAGGGAGACGGAGAGTGACGGAGAGAATCCTGATTGATCACATCTGGTCAGAGGATTGATCCTGTGGTGTGGCCTGCTCTGGGATCTAACAGACTGACAGCCACACACACACACACACACACACACACATATACACACAAAACAGTAAACCAGGATGTGAGATTTTAGCAGACATCATTAATATTTAAGGGGAGCTTAACAGAATATCAGCTCCTCTTTCAAAATGTTTACATTATTCCACCACTCTTGAATTAAGCCTGAATCAGACACCTGGCATATGGAGAGGCAGATAGATAAATCTCCATTGTGCTGTCCTGTCTTGCACATGCTCAGTCGGTCCCCCGAGTCTGCCAGGCAGACGCGAACAAGACGAATCATTCCCAGGGGGGCATTTATTTCTGTTGCACAGCACAATCCCCTCATTGCTGGTCCTAACAATCTGCCTTTTGAGACGGTAACATTGGAATAAGAGAGACAGCACAGCAGAAGAAAAAACAGAAAAGGGAAGGAAAGGAGAAAACAAAGGAAGACTTCCTGAATGAACATAGGGGTTATGTCACAACACGCAACACTCAACCCAACTTTGATCATAAATGCGACCCGTAAGGATGAGTAATCCGATTTTCAACGCAAAGCAGCCCAAATGAGCGTGGTGATGTCGTTGAGCGCCAGTTGTCCCCTCAGATCTCCTCTGTTTTTCTCTCTCTCTTGTGAGGGAGAAAGATAAACAAGTGGTGTAGAAGGAACCCTTCCCAACACATACACACACACACCACCTTCCCCCACTTACTGGTTCTCTTCTCTGGTCTCTTATTCCTCTCTCTGCAGCTGACTGCTCCTAAATCTCGGGTCTGGCCGGAGCTAGACAGCTCTCTCTACCAGGTGACACAGCATCCCACTTCCCTCCATCCATCCATCTGCACCTGGCCCACACAGTCTCTCCTTCCCATCATTTCTCTGCATGCTGGATTCATCATAGACTGTCTCAGAGCTTGGGCACTACATATCTCCTTGTCGTCCTCTTTATTCCACATGTTTTCTCTCTCTCAAACAAACACGCTCGCACACATTTCAAGCTGACTTTCCTCTTCCATAATTGTCTTTTCCTTCCTTCCTCAGTCTCAGCCATTTCTCTACTTTTCTCAATCTCTTTTTTCCCCTCAGTCAACAGAACGCTATCTGCGTGTTTGTGTAGCTTTTGTTGCGCAGCTCACTGCAATACAAAAGCCTTTGTTGGCCTGCCACCACTGTGATGTGGTGAGACGGAGATGCACGAGGACAAACTTGAGCTCCGTGGAGCCAGCTCACTGTTCGCTCTGAGATAACGGCTCAACCTGGAGGCTGGAGTAGCTCACGGGGTTGTGAGCCAGACACACATGTAAACACTTGTCTACGTGGTCGAGTGTGATGATCTATGTGTCTGTATGAATTCTGTGCGAATATCATCTGGTGTTGGTGCAATGGTTAGGGTTTCCATCAGTGAAATAGCCTGCATGTGTTCCTTGGTGGGAGTTATTGCTTGCTGCAGGGCAGCGGCAGCTGTTGTGAGGGGCTGAGTTAGCTCGGCTAATAATAACCCCCGGAGCTGAGTGAGTGCCCACGGGCCCCAAATCGTCTAGGGTTGACCCCTGGAGTCCAGTTGCAATGGAGAGTGAGGATCAGGCAAAGGTTGTGGATTAGAAGACGCTATTTCACCCTTGTAAGGACGAAGGTAGATGTGTGAGAATGCCACATACTGTTTTAATGCTGGGGTCATGGCACCCTGAACACACCGTTTTTGAGCCTGAGGAAAACAGACACATAAAGTTCGTGATTAAAAAAAATGAATACACACACAGGAGCAGTGAAACACTGAAACAATATCAGCAAGTGCTTTTGTTTACCTTGAAGTAGAAACTGCTGTTATTTCAGCAAAGCTAGAATTTCCTTAATCTCTGCAGTGTGCAAGTGGACACAGAGGTATTGTAAAAAAATGGCTGAGTAACATGTTAGGTCAATAATATCACCCTTATGCCATCAGCCAGATCTTTCTCAACAGACAAGGTATAAAGGAAGAAAAAACCAACTTGGAAATGCTCTCAACTGAAAATAATAATGTGACTTTATCTGCGATAGATAGTATCTGTTGTAGGGAAGTAGAGCATGATGTTATAACCTGTGTTCTATGACTGGAGGAAATATAGCAAACGCGGGGATCATTTATTTCCTTATGTGTGTTAGGGCTTCCATAGCCACAAAATGATCAATTGCTCGTTATGACTAACAGAAACAGGTCAGAATATGATGATCGGGACAATTTCTGCTCTGTGCTAAATTTTTTTTTGAAGGTTGTGTTTTTTTTCATGTCTCAGAACAGGATGAGATGTGGGTGAAATTCAAATAATGTCATGCACGGTCTTTCCGGGCCTGTAGGTCTGGACCAGTCATGCGTTGATGCCTTTGATAGGCCGAATAACCTCATTGGTTGCCTCCATTCCTGTTCAATTCACAGTTGACTCTATTACTTGCATGAGCAATTACAGCTTGGTGTTTGTTGTTTGCTATTGTTTTGCGATTACTGTGCATGTGCACGTCACGTGTGCTTAAGCCTGTACATGGCTGTGCGCGGCTCTCGATTCGAGACCATACACTCTGATGTTCCTTTCCAGACTGTCACCTCTCTTAATGAGCTTCAGTGGGTTCCTGAAGAGGTCGAAACGGATGCCATTTAACATTTAATGCTCATTAGCTCCTGTGATGTGGCCTAATTGAGCCAAAGCAATCACATTGCCCTGGCCCTATATGTGCAAAGACGTGAACTGTAGGAAATTTCTGCATATTACGGACTGTGTGACACCGTGTGAGCAGATGGGAGTTGAGAGAAAAATGTCTGTCAAAGCCTGTTCAGAGAAAAAAATGTTTGAAACTTAGCCAAAATATTTGCCGTGTTTCACTTCATCCTGGTTCTAGTTGTCAACTGTATCTCTAAGCTCTCTTTCTGTGGCTGACTAGCTGCTAGCCTGTGGCTCAGTAGAATTGGACAGGTGAAGCGGGACAGCGGGGCGTCACTGATACAGTTCGACAGAACCACAGGCTACTCAGAGTTCGATCAGTTCATCAAGTGAGAACAGAGGTGAAATTGTACCCCCCCCCTTTAAAAGCAGTCCACGCGCCTCTGCTGTTGCTGTATTTGTTTGGTTATGCAGCCTCAGTTATTAAGGTGAAATATGTATTTTGTGTTGAGAGGGGACCGCTCCGCTCTCCTTTTTCGTCTTTCACTGCACAGATCAAGCAGCAGGCAGAGAACCGCTCGGCTGGGTTCAGTAGCGTGGAACACCTATTCAGTAACATTCTTTTCAAGTTGTGCTGAGGTTGAAATATGAGCATTATGAACCTGTCTGCTGCCCGAGAATAGATTCCTCCGCAGGCTTGTAAAGTTGCTTTTGCTGGAGACATGACTTACAATAAGAGACGGCGCAAGTGTCCTTGTCAGTGTCAGAAATCAATTACACCATGTTTCCCCTGTGGGTCACGGGATTGTATACGTATATGCGCAAGTGTGTGTGTCCTTGTGTGTGTGTGTGTGTGTGGGTGGGGGCGCCGTCGCTAAACTTCCATTGTGTCTGGGAAGAAGTTTCCACTGTGACTTTAATGCAGTAGAGGATGACTGGATAAAGAGAGAGAGCAGCTTCAGTTTGCACAGCATGAGAACACAAAGTTGGTTACAGACGCCGACGGAGTTACTGGCTGGTCCTGATAAACAAAGAACGCACGTTTGCTATCAGGCACAAACATTCAATGAATAGGCCCGCATGCACACACACCGAGTGTTTGCCGAGATCACTGTGGGGTTTGCGAGTTCAAAAGATGGTAACCAAATGTGAGTGTGTACGACTGTGTGTTTGTCTAGAGGAATGCTGTCGGCCGTCATTCCTATGTGTCTTTCACTGCGTGTTTAGACAGGCTCTGTCTCCTGCTGGGTTTGTGACAGAATGGGTACAGTGTAACAATACAATACAAAATGTCACCGCAGTTGTGAATAGAAGCCGTTGTAGAGCAGGACAAAAACACCATGCAACAGGACGTTATGATCTGACACGGGAAAAACAGGTCTGCATCACTGAAAATCGTTCTTTTCCCGCTACTCCTCAGAACGGCATTAGCACATTTTTAATTCAAAACTTTGCACAGCAGGGATTACAGATTTCATTTGTTATTTCAGCAGAAGTAAGTAAAGTATTTAATATTTATGCTCCAAAATATCATATCTATCTGTGACCCTGTCTTTAGAGTACTGTTCATACCCTGCATGCTTAAAGAGCGGCTGTAAAGGAAAGACACAAAAATGCTGCAGGAGTGGTTGGAGAACTTTCGGTGGACCTGTTGACACTTTTTTCCAAATCTTGTCATCGTGCAGAAGAATCTACTGTCGCTGACATAAATTTAAACAGGCCACAGCTGCTGTTGTCTGCAGGAGCAAACAGTATACTTTTTACAGTCAAGATTCAAGTCTACAGGGAATGAGCGTTTGATAGTCAAAAGATAAATTCTGGGTGAAGTTTTACTCAAAAATCAATATGTTTCATACATTTTAAAAGAGCGAGTGATGCATAACTCTGTTTGAAATACACAACACTTTGCACCAAAGATTTTCTTATCGGCCAACTAAATAAAAGTAATAAAATAATAACAATAAAAAGATAATATATCAAACATTCTGGGGGATTTTAACGAGGCGGGTTTGTTCTGTCAAACTTGTGCTGGTATTAAGTTACAGTCATAAATAGAGTCAGACAGAAAACACTTCATGATTTGTGAATTTAATGAGAGGGGAAAAAAAGGGATGCTAAAGAGCTGAGGGGAAGTAGAGAGGTGGGCGCAGTGGGTTGGAGCTCATGGAGCAGAGCAAGACAGAGCAGAAGCCGAGGTGCTGGGTTCAGACAGAAAAAGAGTGCAAGAGGAGTCAGGTTGAGATTAGGGGAAGGCTAGGGGGAAAAAATGGATAAGATAAGGGTTTCATGTAGAGGAGGAGGTGGTGGTAGTGGTGGTGGGGGCAGATAAAAAAAGAGGTGCAACAAGTTAAAGTCAAGAGTCTGTGCAACGTCAAAGGTGACGGCCCTCCTCAGCGAGTCATGCAGGACTGGTAGGTGGGAACCATGTACTTGATATTAATGAAGGCATCATCTCCTCCGTAGCGCTCAAACAGCTCCAGAGTCTCCTGGATCAGGTCGCCGATGGTCTGCTCCCTGCAGTCGATGCCGTCTCCAGTCTTGGCTAGAGACAGAGAAACAGTGAGACGGATAGAAATAATAAGAAAAAAAACAACAACAACAGGAGAAGTCATATTTCAGCTCAGACAGGGTCATCACAGACTGTGAGGTTGATGTCGGGGCTCACAAAATACCACCTGTGGCCAGGCTGCACTGCTTTGCTGAGCAGACCGACTCCGCAAATGCCATCCTTCCATCCGACTTCAAACCCGACGGACAGACTGAATTTAATTTACCCCTCTTACGCTGTGGCCAGTTGGGAGCGGACAGCAGAAGAGTTTTTAAACTGTTGAGCTGAAAGTTTAATGAGGCAGCCTGCAGAGTGGAGAGCGGTGTAAAGGACAGATGAGTCAGTGACGGCCCCGCTGTTGCACAACTCTGCACTGGTGCACACACATGAGCGCTGACCTGGAGTCAAGCTCCACAGGTAGGAATGTGAGGGTGCTCTCGTTTGTCTGTCTGACTGTGTGAGTTCGCTCTGGTGAAAAGATCGAGAGACAAAAACAACCGCGACACCATCAAAACGTCTCATTTTGATTTGCTGCGCAAGTGTGTTTATGTATTTTCCAGGTATTTGTGTATGTGTGTGATCAATGGCAAATAGAACAGGATAATTCACTTGTGGCCAGTAACAATACAGCAA
>OMNW01007917.1:0-23663 GCA_900303245.1 Selene dorsalis
CAGTCCTGTCTGATGAGGAGTGGTGTGAGGGAACACCCCGGCCTTTCTCCACAGCCAGGGAGACCTGGTGGAGGGTCTATATGTTCCACTCCTTTAACAAGGCTCACATATGCAACAGACATGCAATACGGTTAACAAAACTCACACTTAGGGTGTTAATATTCACATTCCAACGTCCTGACCAAACTGCACTCATAAAAACCTGGGTTCCCTTCAATGTAGGGTTAAAAAAAACTTTAATTATGTTGTGCTAAGACACATGAAGAAAAAGCTCTTAACACTGGTGTTATATAAGCGAAAGCCTCCACTCTATAAATGAATGGGCCACCTATATAGTCAGCGCCTCAAAGCACATGTGTCAAAGGAAACACATTTTGTGTATAAAACACATGACAATACACAGTGTGTGTATAGCCAGGCGTCCAGGAAAGGCCTGTTTTAGATATGGCAAATTACCCCAAGTCACACAAGCACTAAGGAAATCTAGAAACCCACTGTAGCTTTGTAGCTTCACTGCTCTGCTACACTTGACATGCAAAAATATACTCTACGGCTGCAGATGAAGAACTCCATTCATTCTTGCAAAACGCATTCTGCTTTTGTGATTCTGAAGTGGAAGCAGAAGTGTAGAAAATGACAGCTCCAGAGGCGTGTGGTTGGACCGTCGCCACTACTCCTGACAGTGAAAACCAAACTGCACCAGGCTTTGTTCAATGTCACTGAGTTCGGTGTATGTTTTTGCAGCATCACATAGTGTCGCATAGCTTTCCACTGTGTTGTGTATTAACCTCTGCTCTTTCTTTTTCTCTGTTTTTCAGTTTGACAGTGAAGAGCAGTTTAACAGCAGCGTGAAGACTCTGCTGTCTCGTCTCCCAAAGCAGCGCTACCTGAAGTCCATCTGTGATGAAATCCACCAATTCAAAATTGTAAAAAGGTGAGTCGGGTCTTTGCATATTGTGAAAATCTTGCACGTGTAGTGATCCTGCTAAGACAAGCTAGATAGGCAGTCTAGAATTAGATTTTTATTAGGAAGAAAGTGAAGAGTCTTCAGCATTGCCAGTGGTTCTAATTGCTAACATCCACATGCTAACAGGCTCACAGTGACAATGTTCAGGCACGATTGAAGTGTTTAGGGTAGACTGAAATTTCATTGCCAAAGTTATTACAGCTGTGAGGAACATGGCAGTCCATCCAATAGCTGTCAAGACATTTTGCTCATCACCACGAAGTCTGCAGGATTAATTGTTCAGGGGCCATGAACGTCCATACAAGCATTTGTGCCAACCTATTTATTTCTGGATTTTAATGAATGACAGAAATGATTTTGATACATTAGAACACTTGAATAAGTCTGGAACATATCAGACCGTTAAAAAAAAATTCTCTTTATTTGTGTTAGAGTTGAATGTTTTGAATTTAACCCCCACCCCACATAAGTAAAGAAAAAACAGGAGCTTGATCCAGTATAGACATTTTCTGAACAAATGCTCATGAGCCAGACACCCACAGCCTCATCTCTCTGCTCATTGCCACTTTTCGTTCCACTTTTCACTTTGTTATTTTTATTAAAATGAAACCCGAGGCAAACAGCAGAATACATTAAAGACCACTTAGGGGTAAACCTCCTTTTATGGGCAGCTGCCACTCCAGTGCTCCCACCAACCCACACACACCAGGTGTAACAGTGACAGTCAGCCCTTCAAAGAGAGCTGTTAGACGGATAACTACCGCCTTGCAGAACATTAAATCCTCAGTTGATCCTATTTCCTGAGGTGAAATCTTGAGAAGGATTTTCCTTGTTTGGTCCTCTGATGTCTGTGTCTTAACACCCAAGTTTGATTGACACCAAGATTGCAGCACAGGGGGGCGGGATAACGTCTTCCACTCATGTGGTTGTGGATGGAGCACTTCATATTCCCAAGCTCCCTATTGAAATGTTTTTTTTTCAAATCACAAACTAAATCCTCAGCGTTTGAGCTTTTACTGTTATGATGCTATTGAATGCCCATAGACAGCAACCCTACGAGGGACTCAACGGATTTTCTTTCGTGAATGAGATGGTAACAAAAAAAGCAAAAATCAAAGCCTCGCTCTTTGCTGTCACATCTCCCTCCTCAGAACAGTTGGTTTTTATTTCCTGTCTCTGCTGTGTGTTAGATTTGCTATTGAAGGAGGGGGGGGATCTTAACAGTCAGACTGAATGTTTCCATTGTTGCCTCCATGATGCTTGTTTATTGGTTAATGTTTGTTTGGTTGTTTTAGTCAAATGTGGGTCAAGGCCAACTGAGGCCAGATGAGCGAGTTGAAGGGCCCATGTAGCCACCTGGCTGCAGGAGGACCAGAAACTAAACATGGCCCAAAGGCTTTGTAGTAACTTCACTTTCTCTTCGGCTCAAACTGCAGTGGGAAAGATCTGCATGCACAGCCTGACAACAGCACCATGAGCTGCTCCATCTCCACCACTGTTTTAAGACAGATGCTAGCATTTCACTCAGCTTTCACATCAAATGGGATGGATGGTAGAAATGGAATAGAAACTCCCAAGTTACCAATTTGTGAATGTTAATATCAGGATGGTTGAATGGTTAGAGTTTACATTCACTTATACAGGACAACAATGTCCACATATAGTTTGTCTTTGGTCTGTATATCCGAACTTTCCAACTTGAATGTGATGCTGTTTAACTAAATGCTGATACTGCATGCTAACGCATGTTTAGTAATCATTCCAGTTTCCCATGTTCACTGTCTTGGGGTAGAGGAATGCTAAACTGTAGCTGATGGATGTCATTAGCTTTGGAAATATTTGGACATTAACCAAAACAAACTGAAATCTTGACACTGAGATGACAATGTAAAGTTATTTAGGCATCCACTAAGTAATTGTCATTTACTTATAATTTAATAACCATTCAATTATATTTTATGTTATGTTATAGTTTAATCTATAGAAATGAATGGCATGATCTTGACTATAAAGATGTAATATGGTTTTTCCATTTCAGTATTTAGGTAATGTTCATTTCTACGCACGTTTTTGGTTTTTCTTACACTTGACATGGTAACATGGCTCTAGACAGGGTTCATCCTGTGACTGGCCTGACTGAGGTGTTCTATTTGGGAACCTTTCACGGTGTGTTTGTTTATATTTTGTTTTAAGTCTTTAACATGATGAATGTCCTCTTGTAGGATGGCTGTGGTTGTTCTGTACAGCTACAAGGATGACTACTACAAGATCCTGCTATGAGAACTGAGGTGGACAAAACCAGCTCTGTATCCTCATAGAGACCTTCTCCATCCGTGGACCTACTGATACGGCTTGAAGACTGATCGATTCATATCTTTTCCATTTGGAAGAGTGAGCCCCAAAGACTTTTTTCTAATCATGTTGAATGGCAACTATTCAACCAGTACTCAATAACGTTCCCTAAGCTCCGGTACAAGTTCCTTAAAACAGAATTAGAGGTTTACCAGATTTTGCCTTAATAGACTTGTGGTTTTTGAAACAGAAAGGGCTTTTTACTGAAGAATATGTGTCATGAATACAATACTTTTACATTTCTAATTAGCAACAAGATGGACAGTCAGAATAAATCACTTTTTCCCACACGCTGTGATGTGATGTGTGTTTTATAGCTACATGAGAACAACACAGTTGTTTTCATTTTTAGATTTCCAGGGGATTAATGATGTGGATAATATACATAGCTTACAACAATATCCATCCATATACATATAAAATCATGAACTCTTAATTCAGCTCATACTCATACTTGTTTTCAGAAGGCTAAAGGCTTTGTAAAATTGCAGGATTTTACATTTTCGGGGTCTGAGAACTGACTCTCCTGTTTGCTTAATTGAGCTTTGTGGAGGAACTTCCTCACCTTGAAGTTTATGAGCGAGCTTTGATGGACAAGTCAAAACAACAGTGCAGTCTGCACTGAGGATTATCCAGGTTTCCAGCCTTGGCTGCTTCTCTTTACGTTTTCCGGCGTTTTATTAGCCCATTGGATGGATGAGAGCTCTACTTGCTCTTCGCTAGTGCTTAAATCTCAAAGGACCCCCTCTTCAGAAACATGCCACCAACACTTAACACATCTGCTTGTGCTACTGAGATAAGAGAACAGCCATGGTAAGCAGGAGAAAACGATCAGATTCAAAGGAACTAAGAGAAGACAAATTCCCATTTGGAGCAGAAATTCAGAACCAGATGTGCATGAGTCTGCAAATCTGTGGGTGAAGTAAAAACCACTAACTGATACCACGTTGGATGACATCATGGCACTTTGGGGGACTTTCTGCTCCTACCCAAGTTTCAATATCATTGAGATCCACAGTGGCCTCTTTGGTTCACACATTTATTTTTCAAAATAAGTGTAAATGTTACAGTTCATCATCTAGGAAACATATTTACAAAGTCTGCAACAGTGAAATAAATAAGGTTGTATAGAATATAGCAGATAGAAATGGTAAATGGTCTACAATGTACAGCAGCTTTGGCTACCAAAAGTTCATTTTTCAAAAAAGGAAAAAAAATCTCAAACTATAGTTTAGTATTAATAAATAAAGCTATGTGAAAAAATAAATAAGGTACTCTTCTGTTCTACTAATTTAAACTACTTTTTAACCTTTTTTTTTTTTTTTTTTTTTTTACACATAGAAGAACAAAGAATTGCGTAAGCTTTTACAGTCACCTCTTCATTTTAAAGCACATGGTCATGATTCAGACAGACACAAATCTACTGTTACTAAAACACTTCAATATTAATTGGTCTCCAACCAATTTTGGCATCAGAATGGTCTTTGTATTGAGAAACTGGCAATGGATTGAGAACTCGGATCCAAGACCTTTTTTTTCTCCTATGAAAACTGTTTCGTAATGCTGCTCAGATTCCATCCTCCTCCATACTGATCAGATTGGTACGGAGCCTCTAGCTGCAACAGCGTGTTCACTTGAGTGGTTTAAGTGGTGTGCTTAATATGCCTATCAAATCCCTGATTAGGGCTTTATCCCTTCAAGAATCCTGCAGTGGGCTTTCTAAAAAACACTGGCTCCAAAGAAAAGTGCTATGTCTCTTTAACATGCTCTGATGTTGTAATGTGTACAATTATGTACAGTTACAAACAGGCTCCCCTTAAACACTCACGTCCCCACATCACACAATTCACCAGTATATGAAGAGCTGATGAGAACCATCAGTGGCTCTGTACAACATTATTTGTTCATCTTAATGATGGGTGAATAAATTACTGTTCTGTATTTGATGATATGGGCTAACACAGTTATTAGAGGAAAACAAGATAACAAAGAAAAAGCTTAAGGCTATAGAATTAAGGCTTTAAAAAAAGAAGAGATCTACAGTAACCATCACTAACATTCAGTGTGAACAGTAGCTCCACCTAACACACACACACGCACACACACACGCGCACACAGAGCTGTGAATGAAGTTGAGAAGTGAGGCATGGCATGATATCAAAGCCATTCCACACCGGTCCAGATGAAGCATCTGGCACTGTTTTCTCTCGTCTACTGTCAATAAAATGACATTCATCAATATCACTCCGCTTCAACTGCGACTCGACTGCGATCTTTTAAGATGATGAATCACAACTGACGGGGCCGGTTCCTCCTGGAGGAGCCCGGTTCAGATGAGGCTGAGTGGAAAGTTGAAGATGTTTAGCTGCTGGATCGCCGACCAGTTATAGAGAGAGAATTAACATATTGCCTTTTGTACAATTGTAGTTTGTTGTCAGGGTTTTCTGGATGGAATGACTCGGGTCATCTGAAGGTAGAAACGAGGTTATCATATGGGAAGCATGTCCTTCCACAACATCCTTAAGGTGGGGAATGTTTAGATGGGCATTTTCAAAATGACTCAGTCTGGCCCCATGGAGACACTCATGATAAAAGTAAAATAAAAGGTGGCCAATAACAACTACAACTAGTACAAATACTGTAGAAATATACAAAAACTAAGATGGAAACCACACATTCTAAAGCAGGGGTTTGGATCTGGGGGTCTACATAAAGCCTGTTGACTTGATTTGGCTGCTGAACTCCATTTGATCCAACTGCATTATCAGTTCCTTTGGCCTCCCTGCTGCTGCTGCTGCTGCTGATAATTACATCCACGAAGCACTGCTGCACTCGGCCCCAAACTCCTCTCCTAAAGCTTTTTATGCTCCTCTTACTGCCTCCAAGTTCCAGTTTCGAAAGGAGGCAACGTTAAGCAACAATATTACAATGTTCACAGTCAAAGTCTGATTCTGACAGAGGAGCCTCTGGCTGCCTCCTTCTGTGTTTGAAAGCAGAGCCCCAGAGTGGCTGTGTCCTTTACATGTCCACCTGTCCATCCACCTCCCGACGTCTCACTCTGCCCAAAAAAGGTCCAAAACACAGAAGAATATGGACACATTATAAAAGAAACCAAGGTCGCTTGCTCTGTCTCTTGTAGAGCGTCCTCGGGTTTTATTGTCACACAGAGAAAATGGTGGGAACGTGGCAGCGCCCGGATTGAGCGCGGACACACGAATCACCTCGGATACAGCAGCTAAGAGAGAGTGAGAGGTGCAGGACACCTCCGAGCTGCAGAGTCTGAGTGGTGCGGCTTCTAGCGCGACGTCCAGTCGTTGCCCAGACTCAGCTTGGCCCTGGGGATGGTCATCTTGTCCACACAGGGGGAGCTCATGTCTGGGGAGAAGTGGATGATGCCGCAGTCGTTCTTCACGTTCTGAAATTTGTTCTCTTTGGAGGGCTCCATGTAGACCACCGAGTTCTTGTTTACGTGCTTCTTTAGGATCACCGTCTGATGAGGGGAAGAAACACACAATTAGGGAACTTGTTTTAACTCATGACGCGGCTTTAGTCAGAAGAAGCTCATGAAAGCTGGCTTATCTATCCTAAATGAGCCTTCTCTCGTTTAAGTAATACTTCTGAAAACAGTCCCCGCTGTAATCTCATTTCATGGTAGATTTCATGACAGACGTGACCTTGTTCCAGCTGAAAGTGTAGGGCAAAGGAAAACTACATTAATCCTGCTGTCATGACAGGTTTAGCACCCACTGTGGCAGAAGGTGGAGGATCAGACGAAAACTCTCCCTGACCCACCCAAACACACACCAACACTGCACCCACTGCTATTTATAAGAGGGGGTCTGCATAATTTAGCACATTTTCATCCCAGTGCTTCTCACCTTCTTTGGTGCACTGTAGCAGGACATCTGTACCCACTTCTTCTTCTTGTTGATCAGTAATGCCACGATGAGGAAGATGATGATGGCCAGGAGGAGACCTGCCAGGATCCAGGCAGCTGATTGGTAGATGAGGGCCATCTCTGTTTGGCTGGGGTAATTCTCACCCAAACCTGGCTCATCTGTGGGATGCAGACAACATTTTTAAAAATTTTTTTTCATTGGATATCCATCCCAGCGAAGAACACTTCCCATCAATCCCCATTTCCAGCACTGTCATTATTGTTTCCTGCCCATGTATCGCATCTAAATTCAAAACAGCTTGTTTCTTTGTTGAAGCAAGCAGCTCAACAATGAAACATTAATGCTGGAGGATCCAACAGAGCTCATGTTTAGCCAACATCCATTTATAATTATTGTTTCAGTTCGTTTATATTTCACTGATTTATCGGTGCATTCCAAACACCCCCCATTAGTATAAACACTCACAAAGATTGGCAGGGAGAGTAGAGCCATGATGCCAAATAACTAGGATGGGGTTACTAATACGCAGTGTGTGAAAGAGAAGGGAGATGAGTAATGAAGACATTAGCTGGATATCTGTGTGGATGGATGGCCCATTAGCTGGAGATTTAACAAGCAGGTACCTGTCTCGGCGATGATGGGCGGCACGGTGACGGTGGTCACCCACACCGCACTCTCCAACGTAGCTGGGACTGTCGTCTTGGCGGCGTTGGTCGACACCATCACCGGCACCGAGGTGGTGATTTCTGTCGAGACAGGATTCAGATCCGTTTACAACTACGAGCAGCATCACTGGTGTGTAAACATATCTCACTGTGAGTTACTGTATGAACTCCCTGGTGTTTCAGTGGACAAGCTGTGTTTATAGGAACTCTCCTCTTAACTTCCAGTGTAGCACTCTGTTAAGGCATTACGTAAAAAAAAATTCTGTTTTCCACTGGGGAAATAACAAAAACAAAAGGGCCCGGGGAAACGGCTTCATGTCACTGTGAACAATGGGAGCCTATGCCGCGGTTTTCCTCTATAGGAAAAGCTGACATGGAGCTTTGCCTTCCTGTGCTGCCACAGAGAGAGTGTTGTGGGCCGATTCAGCCGGGGACAGGAAACACGTGTGAATGTGCGGATGCTCGAGGAATGTTTTCACTCTGAGTCGGCCGTGTGTGTATGTCACATGGAATGTTGTTACGAATGGTTGTGTTTGCCCATGTAGCGCCAGAGTGGCTAGGTCTAATGAACAAACACATACACACACGTTCAGGCATTTTCTCAGTTACTCCCTCTTTTTTGACATGTAGCATTATGAATTCGAACTTTCCCAACATCAAGGATGGGCCTCCTACCACTGGTACCAGAAAGAATGAGAACCGTTGCTCTGCACAGCTTTGACAGTTGCCTGTGTGCAGCCGTCACATAAAACACATTTCAGTATCCAATATAAGCTGCATTTAGAACACACACGTTCAATTTTTCATGTATTTTTAGTGTCGTAACACTCCGGTCCACAGGCAACTCTGGCATAAGGCGGCTCTCTCTTTACTGAGCCGCACCAAAATACTCACCGAGACAGTGTGGGCAGCACTGGCCCTTGCGTAAGACGGGCACCCTGCAGTTGGCAGCCGGACAGCGCTGAGAGAAACACTGAATGGTGCCGTTGTTGCAGGTGCAGCTGGTGCAGGCGTTCGCCTTCCAGGAGTCTCCGGCCAGCAGCACGTCGCCATCGCTGGATATGCAGTACTCCTGCTGGCTGTTATTCACTGGCAGCAAGGGGCTCAGCGTCTCCTCTGTGGCAGCACACACATAGAAAACAGGGGTCGTAAAAGGTTAAAGTGGGATATGGAGCTGTGCTCCAGCCTCTTCTCTATGTAGTGTAAGCCTGGCAGTGTAGTTTAATATTGAGTGAAAAACCTAATGTAGTTTGACTTGAGTATAACTGCACAGAGAGGCCTCCGTCTCCATGACTCCTGCATTCAACCCTGCTGTATAACATCTCAATCCACAAATGTTACTTGGCCTTAATAGATAAGACGCTTTAATGTATGTTAAACACAAACATAAGTGACTCCATATGGCAGATGCCAGACCAGCCTCAGGCCTTATCTCTCTCATCAGATCCACGCAGGCCTGAGATCTATGGCCTTTCTCATGACCAGAGACTTAATTAGCATGTACACACACCCCTACCCTACTGTACCCCATACATCATAGGGCCCTGTCAGTGAGATGTGTCTTATTTCCACATTCCTGGTGACCAGGCCCATACATATATCAAAGGCTGGCCTCTGACAATCTGCTTTTGTCAGGGGAGATGCAGTGATAAGGCCTGCCGGCATTCCCAAGAAGCAGCTCTCAGGCGCAGTCATGCATTGCTGATTTGTGGGCCTCATGCTTGGGAGTGCTTGGGATATGTTGTTGTTAAGTGTATGAGAGAGATGTGAGTGTTTGGGTGCAGTTCTAAATAAAATATGTGTGTGGTTTTGTGTCTGTCTTGACGCTTGTGTCAGAGTGTATTCCCATATCCATCAGCGTGGCGCAGATGCAGCGAGATTAGTTACATTCTTGTCTCTCCTGCAAAAAGTTAGAGTTGGATGAACCTCCGGTGTGGGCCGCTGGGTGAAAGCAGTCCACATGTGCTGCTGCCTGCCTGCCTGCCTGGAGGATCACTATGTAAACCCAACCGGTCTTGGCTGGTTTCTTTATGAGCCTGTGTGCCTGACATAAAACTGCCCGACAGAGTGCAACATGCAAGACCTTCCAAAGCCACATGCTGATAGCACATTAAAACAACTTTATACGTCTCCTACTACCCACGTTTCTGACAACCCCGTCGTTAGCCTGAAATGATTGGACCCCTTCTTTCCCAAAAAAATGAAAACAAAAAAAAAGCCAGGCTGTTTTTATCTTACCTGGGCATATGTGGCAACAGGTGTCCTTGTTCCTGATTGGTGTCTGGCACAGAGCTGGGGGACACACTTCTGTGTCGCACAGGACACGTCCTTTCCTGCAAGTACAGCGCGTGCACTCGTCCAGGTTCCAGGTCTCTCCCTCCACGTAAAACTCCCCCCCAGGTGCTCTGCACACCACCATGTCCATTCCCTCTGGCTGACCGCTACCTGACTCATCTACAGTACAGATGAGGGAGGAAACAATCATGTGTGTTCTGCTATCAAATTCATATTGTGGTCTGATTTCAGTGACAAACAAACATTCATTCATTCAGCTCTTAACAAAACATGTTCAACGATGAAGGGAAACAGATCTTTGGAGAATAAACACAGTCATTCATTACTGGGATGAGGATGGAGACCCCTATCCATTCCAGAGAAGCCTCGGGCAGAGCAGGGTGGTGTCCAAGTTTTGTTTTGACACTAATTTATTTGAAAACACCTCTGTCCAGCAGGGCAGCAGACATCTGCAAAGACTTAGCCTGTTGTCCCCTGACTGCAAAGTGTGTGTAGCTTCTGAAAGTTGTAGACATTCTTTCACTCCTAAATATTTAAACAGCCAACTGAGTCACTCCCCCATAAATATCCTGCGTGAGTTGGAGGGATTGTGGATAAAAAGTTGTGCCTTCCATTTTTAGAGGAACAGAGACTGTGTGTTTGCAAGTTGAAGTGGCCAGCGAACGCCAGCTAATGATCCGAAGCTAAATGGGCTGCTTAGGTTACTGTGACGACTGTGTCATGCCAGATCCAAGTGACCAAACTGCATCCAGTTCTGAAGATGTAGTTGAACACTGCCGGTGTGGCTGCAGGTCTTTGGTCCAACCAAGAAGCAGCACACCAGATTTGACTCATTTAATCAACTGATCTCAGTCTTCAGACAGTTGATTGGTCAAACTGTGTGTTCTTGGTTGGTTGGAACAGAAACCTGCAGCCACACCGGCCCTTTGTGGAATAGGTTGCCCATTTTGTTGCTTATTTTGACGTGATGTTGCCTCTTGAATTTAAACTGAAAAAGATTTTTCCTCTTGTTTTGCATGCCATTTACTGGCTATGACAACACTGTCTCACAAGGTGTTAAAGCTGAGATCAGGGAACACAGCAGGTTTGCTGTTATGAAGTCATACAAGTGAAAGCCATTATGATGCCAAAATCCCTCATTGCACAAGAAATCGGTGAGTAACTATGGTCAGCAGAGGAACCATAAAACCTTTGTTTGGACTGGGGTTATCTTAGTTCTCTGAAGCCTGTCTGACTGTCGACTGTATCTCAGAATCTCTTTGACACTGTGTCACTGTATTCGCATAATTAACCTCATAGTCATGTTTAAGTTGCAGACACGTACCTTCACATGTAGGACAGCACTGGTCAGGCCTGACGAGTGGATGAGAACAGCTGGGCACGGGACATGAAATGAGGACGCACATCTCCCGTCCAGAGTGGCAGTAGCAGTCACGGCAGCCGTCGTGCCAGCCGTCGCCCTCCTCGTATCTGTGCCCATTGGAGGTGAGGCAGTAGTTGGGTGTTGGTGCAGGGGCAGTGGTGCTCGGGACATGGCCACTCTCTGGAGATACAAACATGAAAGCACAGACATTACTGCAGTGGGACTGTGGACTTGTGGAATAGCTGTGAGAGAAGGAGCAGAAGCCTGCTGTTAAATTAAAAAGCACATCTAAAATTTACAGTGAGAAGGGTCAGTGTTAGGGTTAGGTCTATTGAAGGGTATAAGAATAGAAGGGTCTATTGTCCTTGGTCCAGTTTCATTAGAGGCTCAAGTGAGAGCTCATTGGTTATGGTTCCATGTACTAGAATATTCAGCTGTCAGAAATGTTTGATCTTTCTTTATTGCATATTTATTTCCCAATTTATGCTCCAACCACAAATAAAAATTAATAATTTTCACATGTTTTCCTTTCAACTGACAAAAAACTATAAAGGCTGTAGCCGGGGACACAGCATGGCTGTAGAGAACAATGCTGCACATTTGATGCAGTTTAGATGCCTCCCCTCTTCTATTTAAACCTTTCAAAAATACAAACACACTAAAATAACTTACTTCCAAAAAAGTTTCCTGTGCTTAAATATTTTAGGAGTCTACAAAGAGACTGATCTTAGAGTTTCAAAATCAGGTAAACAGTGGTTTGTTTGCAGGCGGTGCTGCTGTGTGTGTCTCTCTGGAGATGAGGCACCAGCTGCACTGATCACCCCGCTCTACAAGAAAACCACGGGTATGTTTGTGAGTGAAATATTTATAATACAGCAAAAACTAGCAAAATAAACGCATGAAATGTGGCGGGGGCATAAATATGGGCATCTGCATACTTGCTTTAAACTTGAAAGTTGAGGGAATCTAATTAGGGCTGCACAGACGGACCGTGGATAAAAACCAAACACAGACAAAAACCCAAACAAGCAAACATAAAAGTCTCCATGGCAGAGCGGCAAAAGGTCACAGGAAATCAAAGCTGTGGCTCAGTGGCAGAAATTCAACAATCTCCCTCCATCCTCTGCCCTTTAAACTGCTCAAGTATATTGTGATAAGGTTTATCCTTTAGGGAGCGTATTCAGTAAATGTCACGATAATCTATGAACGTGTGTTATGGTCTGGTGGTACATGAAAGGTCAAGAGCTTGCAACAATAAGCAGGGCTCATTCTCAGGAGACCATGAATGAATACAGATGAGAAAATGTAATGACAACCAAGCTTCAGACCTCAGGCTGCACAGAGAAGCTGGTTTTTCATTACCTTTGCACATGCAGATGGAGCAGCCCTTCCTGTTCTGTCGGTAGCCCTCGCTGCAGTGCTTGTCGCAGGTGAAGGGGGGACACTTGACACAGCGGCACATCTCGCAGCCATGTTTGTTCCTCCTGCAGAGCCACAAACACGCACATGATGACGCACATTAAACCCGGCGATATGCAAAGTGTGTTACTCAAAGCAACAGCAGTCGAACAGAGTTTAAAGACGTCTGTGGAGCAACATTGTGTTGTGATACAGAGACCCAGATGCTCAAGTCTGGCATAATCAACATCTGGACCTGCTTTCCCCTCTCTATATTAGCTGCCTTTGAAGAGGGCCAAATAAAAAGGCCAACACGTGAGATCCCTGTGGTTTGCACATCATACCAACCCAAAAGACTCCGAACGGAGAAATCTAAAGCCAATTCAGATGCTTTCAATTCTCCCTGCTGCCATCCCTACTGCTCCGAAAGCCTTTGGTGGACATATAAAAGCACAGAAGAGCAGGGGCCAGATAAGAGCCAATGTAGACATGCTGATTGGGGGGACCAGAGAAGTATGAGGGGAGAGAGAAAGAGACAGAGACAGGGTGATAGTGATAGTGACTGATTTGTAAACAAAAAAACAAGCAAACATACAATCAAAAAAGAAAAACACTTAAGTGACCAGAGAAGAAACCTGAGACTGGTTGTCAGGGGCAGCAGTGTTAAAGGGACATCCTCACATACAGAGGGAGGAGTGGTGCAAAGGGCAGCAGAGGCTGGAAATAGACCAGTTGGATCCAATTATCTGTCTCATAAAACATGGATAACCTGCAGGTTGATGAACCGTCCAAACCAGATGAAAGAAGGACCCATATCTATACTTCTCTTCTACTCCACCCGCTCTTTCGTCCTCCCTCAGTGATTCATCCTCTCCTGGCCTTGCCACCCCCCTCTCCCTCCAGGTAAGTGATGATACCTATTTAATGAAGCAGTGGTCTCATTTGGCCTTGGTAATTACCCTATTAATCTTCATCTTCCAGGGCGACATAAATAAAAGAATCCCTCGACCCCATGAGAGGTGCTGTGTCTCATAAAGTGGACAGAGCACGTCGGGCTCAGCAAACAGAGCTCCCTATCTATGCTGAAACAGCAATAACAGCTTTTGAAACAACATTGTGAGGGTTGGCCAGTGCCTCACTGTACAAATACAGAGACAGAGAGAGCTGCGACCTTACAGCAAGGCTTTGTTTAAAGATGGTGTGTGGAATGCCAAGCAGCGCTTTGGGCTCCAGGGGGATAGAGGGGCTTGGGGAGGCACTGGGGCCCCTGGCCCTGGGACTGCTGGCTCGGCACAATTTCCAGTGTGCCACAACCGTGATGGCGAGAAGAATGCCATTCATGACCCATGTGGTCAGGATGATGATTTTTGAGTTATGGAGGATGGAAAACACATTAATGTCCCATAAAAACACAACTTCCCTCGTAAGAGCCACTCTGAGAGTGTCCTTCATCTGGACTCTTAAAACAAGAGAGGGGGGGTTCAGCACAATGGCTACACATTCTCTACACGGTCCCTGCACCTTCAGTTCTGACTATGTACATTACAGTGCTCACAGGATGTCATCAATACAACCTGTATAAACACAGTGATCCTTTGTGCCCTTTGTTTCTTTGTGGTGGCTGCATGCAGGGTTCCTGTGTGAGGACACAGAAGTCTGAAATCCTCTGAGAGCTTGCCAGCCTCCCAATGCAGATCTGAGGGTGGACTTAAACAGCTGCTTATGAAGGATAAAGCCAGAACTTCCTGCTGCTCTTTTCCCCACAGGGTCCTCCTCTTCTCTCTGCTCCTCTCCTGCTCCACTCCAGCCCCTCCTCCTCTGGCTCATCCTGAGCTGTGGCTCCAGATAGCATGGATGAGATACCAGAAGAATCCCTAACTGTATACATTTCATAAAGGCTGCTTTGTCATGATGCGTTTTTGATCGTTGTTTTGAGATGGGGATGATGATTTATGAAACAAGATTGGTGCCCTGGGACCAAACATCCCAGTAGAGAGCACTTCCAGATGTTTGATTGGGTTAAATGGGATTAGGAGTTGCAGGGGGGCTCAGAGGCTGGTGTGGGCTGCACAGTGAATTACTCACACACAAACCTGCACACACAGATATAGACACCTGGGACTGACTACCAAGGTGGGCCCTCTGATCATGGATGCCAAACTACTGTTGTAATGGCCTGTAGTGATTCCAAATAAACACGACTAACAGACACTGGCCTCTGAACACCACCTGTTAAAGAGGAACTATGCAAGGTTTTTAGGTTAACTATGCTACATTTTTAACTTAATTAAACAGCTTCAGTAATTTTGATGGTTAGATCAATGACTTGTAACTTGTTACAGCGAGAATGGAGGCTCTCACAAACAAGCCCTGTAATCCTTAATCAGACTACACAAATATACACATGGTAATGAGTATATAATAAATAACATTATCCACCACTCCATGGATTGCTTTCTCGATGGCTTTGCTGAGACCAAATGTACATGGCCGGGAGGAGCTTTAGTAAAACAGCGGAAAAGCGACCGGACTTGCATAGTTCCTCTTTTTTCACTTTTTGCTACTTATTAAACCACAGCAAATTAAATGCAGGTGGTAACTGGGGTAAAATGACTTTATGGAATCTGTTCCACACTGTACATTGTTCATTATGAAAATGATAATTTCTCAGTGTTTTTTTTTTTTTTTTTTTTTTTTTTACAGAAGTTTACTATCTGCTTAAGATTTTCTGTCTTGTGAGTAAGAGCAAAGTGTATAGCTGCTTCAAGTGTGTGCATGTTATGTCACTCGCAGCCACGGATGCCTTTAAACAGGCTGACAAACAGATGACAAATGAGTGCAGCTACACATGAGGGGTGAGAGACCCATGGGTCACTGGGTGTACTCACACATATCCATAGGGGCAGGTCTTAGTGCAGGTCAGAGGTCTGCACTTGGGCATGGGGATGCTGCACTCGCACACCTCACAGCCAAAATCGTCCCTCTCGTATCCCATCGGGCATTGCAGGGAGCAGTATTTTCCCAGTTCGGGGCAGGAGTCATCTGAAAGAGTTGAGGGATAGGTCATCCGATCATGGGCACAACAATCCATCAAAGGCAGACGGCATGAGTTGCTATGGGGCTGCTCACAGGAACATTCCTGTGACAGGGAACTTTGCAAAGACTGTAGCCATGGATGCAAATATGTGGTGATAAATATGAACATGTCAAAAACAAGCTTTCCTTTACAGCATTAGCAAACAGGCAAGTCAAAGGAAATGTATCATGTAACTCCTCCCTGACACGTTAACCCCTGAGGTCCAACATGGAGTAAGGAAGTCAACTTACTATTGAGACACTGGCAGAGCAGACATCCATTTTTGTCTTGCTGGAAGCCGTAGGGGCATTCATTCCCTGAGAGCGAGCAGTTTTCCAGGGGAGGACAAAGCATGGGGCTAACAGTCTCATAAGAAGGCTCTGGTGAACAAAGGAGGAGATGGAGGGTGAGAACTTTGCATGAGAGCAACAGAGATCAAAGTATGTAAGAAAGAACAAATGATCCTGTTATGAATTCTTCCTGGTTTATGCTAAGATCCCCGCAGGTGGAATACCTCTTCTACGCTTTTTTGCCAACTATAATAGCTACTGATTTACACTGCCCTTATTTTGAAATAAACAGTGATTAAAGATAAATGTAGAGCAATTACCCCAGGGTGGGTCGCACTGTAAGGGGGATTATACCTCTCTGGCTTATTATGTGGAGCTGTTTCCCATTAATAAATTGAATGTTTCATGTGTTAGCTCTGGGATTACCACTGCCAGTCATACAGTGTCCCCCGGGATTTAAGACAGACTGTGGCACTGCCCAGACCCCCTTGAATCAGGGCCAGCTTTATTGAGAAGCCACAATAAACAAGTACACATACACACACACAAACACACACACCACAGCTATTCCCGTCAAACGGCTCTCGCCACGTTCAGTGGGAGGAGCAGCCCAACGAGCCGTTACTAATTACGCTCACAAAACAAGGATCCACTTCAATTATGCAGCCTCCTGTGTTAAAAGTATACCACAGCCTCACACACACACACACACACACACACACACACACACACACATACACACAGGTGGGTCTCATTTTGGCGGGCAAGGGTAATAAAGGAACACAAAGAACCCTGCAGCTTAAAGAATGCTCTGTGGCCTCCTCTTTAATGAGCCCATGGCGACATGGCCTCTGTAGCAAAGCTGCAGGAGCCTCCTACATGTGGTATGTGGGCTAATGTTCACTTCATATAGATACGACCGATATATTAGATATGATGAATGTGAAATGTGAGATTTGAACACCGACATGATTCTTCATACCTTCACAGAAAGGGCAGCACTCTCCAGGGATCTTGACGGGGTTCTGGCAGCTCTGTTTGCAGGCCATGGCTGTGCAGTGTGGCTCTCCATCCACACACTGGCAGAAGGTGCAGTCGTCCTCTTTCCACTGCTCCTCGTGAGCTCTGAGCTTATTATTCACCCAGCAGCTGGCCTTAGTGCTGTCCATTGACAGTAACTCCACATCTGAGAGGACAGACGGAGACACACGGCATTATGGGTGATGAAACAAAGTGAGAGAAAGGGATTTGATCTGATTCTGAGCCAAGTCACATGTACAGTTTGGTTTGGCTATCACGAATGGGACTTAAACCCAAAGCTACAGTCCAATGTACACACACACATGCACACACACACACACACACCTTCCTCTACTGTAACTGAACTCACAGGAGACAGAGTGAGAACAGAGCTGAAGGAAGTCGGATACTCCATGAGGGAGCTAACATGATACCGAGACTGGCTTGTCACCAAGAGCTGAGAGAGCGAACGTGTTTGAATTGGAACAACTTATTTACATTTGTAAGTGGGGAGCGGCTCTTGACTTAGCAACAACATATGTAGGGATTAAAGCTGAAATGAGACAGGATGAGGTTTGGGGTATCGCTGTCATCCTGAGAGCGATTTCATGATTGGAATCACAGTCAGGGTGATGACATTCATAACTGCTGGTCTCCACGGTGTCTGCTCACCCTTTGGCTAAAAGCCTGAACTCATCGTTGAGAGTTTCAGCTGTGACCACTAAGGTCAGCGACCAGGTCAGCGTTTGATACCATAAATCTAACTCCACAGCAAAGAAAGCACTTCTTTTAGTTTTGTAGCCATTAGTAGGAACCATAAAGTTTGACAGTTTAAGAACTAATCAGCGCAGACGTTCAGCCCAGCATGAGGTGACGTATTGAGCCTGAATCCTGTTGTGGAAGTTTTTTTTCCCCTCCTTACAATAAACAGCTGTAATTGTTTTTGTTCCACCTTTATTGGTAACAGAGGTTAGAGGGTGGTCTCAGCATGTTCTCTGTCACAGTGAAACAAATGAAGGTGTGTAAGTATCTCTGTGTTTACACATTCAGTGCAGCCTGTTGAATCTGTGTCTAAAGGGAGAAAGGGTGCTGTGTACTTGACACGGGAGTCCTGTTTAACCCATCTGATCCCAGCTGAGCACTGCCTGTTTGGGTTCCATGCATCTGGCTGTGATTAACCTGAACAGGATCTTTTTCTCCTTCCTATTCACCCTCTCTCTCACTGTGCACACTTCACATATACAACACTATGACTAATGATAAATTAAAAAAAAAAAAAAGGGTTAATCTGGGATTTCAGCATTTCACCTCCATGAAGGTGGGAGACTTGCAAGATTAAAAACAAGAGTGACTGAAACTGACGCAACTGCTCAAAATACCCTCAAACGCCTACACTTCCCATAGTGCAATTTAAGTTTATTTTCTGTTAAAATGTTGTTGTCTTCACACTCAAGTTTACAGTCCACAGATGTTTTCAAAGAGAAGCGATCCACTTAAAGCTGTGATAATGTCTTGATTAAAGCTTCATTCATTGTTTTATATTTTGGTCACTTCAAACACAGCACTGATGTGTTGTTACTTGTTATGGTGAATGTATTATATCCGTCTGTTGGCGTCTACGTGTCATCTAACAGACGAGTAAAACCAGTAGACATTTGGTCTCATGTTTATTATCATCTAGTTAATCTCAGTCCAATATTTTCTTTCCTTTATAGTTTATTTTGTTAAAAACAGCTGGCCTACCTGCTGTGAACAATGTTACTGGATAGAATGAACCAGAGCAGTTAAGCTTCGGGCTGTAAAACTAAATCACTATATGCTATATAGTACCGCAGAGGTAAGGTGAACTGCAGAGAGGTAATAATTCTCTGTGGGTTTATCAGTGCAAGCCAGCCCTTCACACTTATCTGATGTGATACTCAATAGTGCAGCTTTAGGTGTAATCACAACCAGGTAACCTACGTTCACCTCTTAATCCAGACTTTCAGTATTCCAGTCAATGTTCTCTGCAGCGAGCCGTGCAGTAAGTATGAGCAGCTTTCCATAAGAAAAAAGATGAAAGCATTCCATACCACCTAAATGCCTGCACATTCCAGGTGTACCTCCAACACTGACCTAACATGATCTCCTCTGCAGCCTCGCTCTTTGTCTTCTTCCCTCTCTCTCTCTCTCTCCCTCTCTCATTTGCCCGATCAAGTGTAGCCACGCAGGCAGAGGCCAACGCTGGCTACCGTCTCCATCCACAGGCCTCTGACAGACTGTAATGTGGCTGCCATATGGGCTGCAACCCCGTTTTTTTAACAATCTAAAGTGCACGTACTGGAGCTCTCTACCTGGCTTTGAGCAGATGTGTTTTTGTAAGTGGGTCCCCACTATTTAGCCTGAGCCAGATCTTACAAAGCCAAACCGTATACTCGAAAAAAGAGGCTTTTTATGTTCTTAGGTCTCCCCAGTGGAAATGAATCCTTGGCTGGTTCTTTAGTGTGCTTCTATGCCAGGCATGTTAACAACTGTAGAGGCTGGTTGGAAGATGTTGTAATGATGTTGTGTAAAGCCCTTTGATACAAACTGTTTGTAAAAACAGGCTATACAAATAAATTTGCCTTGCCTTGTCTTATATGAGGAAGCCATTAAGTTAGGGTTATTGGAGGTAAGTGTCAGGCAAGGTGGATTTTGATTCAACCTCTACCCTCTTCCATCTATTCTCCACACGGGCAGCCAGCTACACGGGCTTTCTGTGGCCTCAATCCCCCCCAAACACAACTGTGAATCAGACTCTCCCAATGTTAACCGTGTCATGTTGGGCAAAATAAAGAATGGAGTCATATCTAAGTAAAACATTAAATGCACACATGTACCTATGCAGACAGGGCAACACTCCCCCTCAGGAATGTAGAAGTTTTCACAGTCTAGCTCTGCACACTCTGCCTTGGAGCAGAAGGAGATTCCTCCTCGGCACTGACACAGCCAGCAGGGGTCCATGCGGTACACCTCTCCCTCGGAGAACTCCTTCCCATTGTGGACACACTTGGGAGATACTGAGAAGGGGAACAAGGAAAAGAGGAATCAGAATTAGACAGATGCCACTGCCCTTAAACTGAACACCATGTGGGGAACATAACATTTAGCACACACTGACTGAGACACTGTGCTCTGTCAGGTGTCCCTCACATTTGGCAGAGATTAACAGCAGATCTGTCTCCTTATGACTTTATGATAGAGAAATGCACTTTTCATCACAAGTGTCAAGCTTGATCAGTGAGAGGCTGTCGCTACTGTACACAATCAATTACAAACGCATCAACATCCGTTCATTTTCTGCTATTGATGGAAATGTTTATCCGAACCAAATGGTGCTGAGGTAGACACTGATGGCTGAGGCTAAGCCTCTGAGGTGGAATGGCATTTATCAGACAATGAGGCCGAGTCCATGAGCGGGGATTTCACAGGGATCTATCAAGTCTTGAAAAAGCGCTGGACTCTTGCGGTGCAGAGTAAAAGAAAACAGTAGTGGGTCTGAGGATTTTGGCAGAATCTGGGCTCAGTGTGCTGGTGGCAGGTGGAGTGAATCAGTGCTCTGGCCACCTTCCCCAAAAGAATTCAAACTCTTAGAACCCCTTTTAACTGCATTAAACCTATTATGAAATAAAATGAGCTTAGTTAAGCACTGCCGGAAAACCAAGGTCTGATCTTGTGTGTGAGAAAAACTGGCCCAGTAAAGCCAGAACACAAATGGGAAAACCTTGACCTGCTCTTTGCCCACTTGAGGTGTTTGAGCACTGGCATGAATGTCTATGCATGTGAGTGCCTGTGACTACGAGAGAATAACAAGGACAAAAAAAAAAGCGAAATAAACAGCTAATAAAAAAATAATGCTAGTTTTCTGGCAAGCTAACAGGAAGGTTGCAGCATGATGTATCAGTGGTAATTATACATCACATGTTCACATGCACCTCGGCAGCTTGGGGTGACTTAATATTATAAGATCTTAAACAACCACACAGCAACTTCTCATCAAACATAGTGCGACGTGAGGGAAGTGAGGCAATGCGGTTATGTAAGAACGTCTCCAGACTCATAGAGCTCGTTAAGTCAGTAAATGTATTGCGCAGATGCAACCAGATGTGGGGCCGGTGGTTTCTACAAATGAGTGCGGAGGTCACGGCGGCATCTGTACGCCATGCCTTTGAGCGTCTGCGCCGGTGACCCCGTGCCTCCCGACAACCGGCACTTGCACCCTAACACAAAGCAGGTGGGCCAATGGACTTGAAAGTAGAGTGGGGATTTGTTCATCTTTTATTGTCCTCCTCACCTCATTCTTTCTCCCTTTGCCCCTCTCACTCAGTATTCTCGCTGCCATGCTTTGCGTGCAGTAAAACCAAGCAGAGAAAATGCAATAAGCACTTTAGCTGGCCGAAATCAAAAGGCACGGCAACGTTTTTTAACGCTCACAGAAGCAATAGGAAGTCACATGAGGGGATGCTCACATGTGATTTCCGCAGTGTTTGTTAATGGTAATCCCTAAAACAACTTGCGGCACTGAGTCTAAATTCCAGTCATGCTTTGTGATGTTCGGTCTTCTCTAAATTGAGATGAGGATTGGATGTGGAGATGGATGGGCCATAAAACACTGACCCTAGGCTGCTCTAAATCATTCATAATGGACTGTCATACTGGAGCTTTTTGTGGTTCACAGGCAAAAAAAAAGCCAAACCACAGAGGGAACATGACTCTGTCTATAGATTAACAGTGATGGGATTCATTAAAATCAACTCTTCTGTGACTACGTTTGATCAGTGCAGACTATCAGTGGTAGGAATACAAGTTAAACTTCTGTCACCGACACAACCACTCATCAGTGTCCAAGGACATGGCTGTTGCGTGTTTATAACAAACTCAAGCTGAGCTCCTGGAGAATGACTAGTGTGCTGCCTAGTGTGATCTCAGCCTCATTGCTCAACACTGGCGCAAGTCTCAAAGGAACATGTGCAGTGCTGAACCTGCGCTGTATCCAGGGCAGGGTTATGTGCCAGCCAAAGTGTTGATAAACATCAGGATCATCTGTAACATCAGATGACGTGAGGTCAGGACGGTGGCTGCCAGGTTTGCTCTGCCACCCAGATACAGCCGCTCTCCAGCCAACAGTGGAAAGAGTCTATTGTCGACGGAGGCCAAAACACACAGGTGGAGCTTATTGTCACTGCACACACTGACCCGGGCTAAATATGAGCCCACCGCCAAGTGGGCAATGGAAACAAGTTAATCAGTCCAAGCCTGACACTCACAGACAAAGGGGGCCCGTGTTAAAGTGCCTTCCATTACAGGATAGGTATGGTATTTGAAAAGCAACGAGGAGCATGTATGTCTAAGGTACAGTATTTGTAGCTGGTACTTTGGGGGGCCTCTGCAGGACCGGGGGAAGTTACTAGGGGGCCCAGTGCGTGTCCTTGTCCGTGTCCCCGTCTGTGGGGCTTTCTGACACGGCGCGCAGTCATGCAGGCCTAACAGACAGTGGAGGCAGCACAAAAGGCATCAAGCCCCAGGCCCAAAGAGCAGCAGACACTTGTTATCAAAACACTGATCCCATGGCCCCCACGGCTGCCATTCAGCCCCCGCTGGCCTGCCGGACTCGATTACCCTCCCCACTGGCAGACTGGAGCACATAAAAAGCATTCCCATCAATGAACTGTTGAACCTTTTCCCTTTGGATGTGTGACCAGACAGGAACCCTTTGACACTGCACTTCTGTTGAGCAAATTCGTAGCCTAAGCACTTTTCTGGTCACTGCGCTCGTTAAGTCCATTAATTCCAGGACACGGCACTCATTTATACATGTGGAGGGGCCAGAATGGGAATTTGTTCTGTTGGTAAAACAGCGAATATTTGTTGGGAGCGCAGAGTAAACAGACCAATACCACAGGTCCCCTCCCTGCCTTCCTGACTCTCCTGGTTGCCTCTGGGCCACGGCAGAGTGCTGAAGTCTCCCTGTGTGTGAATGATCCACATCTGCTCTCTCTCTCTTCTCTCTTCCTGTATTTCTTCTGTCTCTTTTGCATCCGGTGACAAAACGGTGCACAGGCACAATTCAGACCAGCAACCTGCTTAGAAAGATCCATTATATCCCATAACCCTTTAAGCCATATAAATATTTGTGGCTACACTGCTGAAAACATCTTGGAACCCCTCCCCACCCCAGGAGGCATTGGCCAAGCCTGATAAACAGCCCAACAGCAATTATCCAATCAGCAGCTTTCCTTTTCATCTGTGGACATTTGGTCAGCAGGGAGGAAAACCTTACTCCGAGGAAAATAATTGCCTCCTCAAAGGCGATGAATCTC
>OMNW01007918.1:8924-22398 GCA_900303245.1 Selene dorsalis
TCCATTGTTACATGATCTGCTCTAAGAGCTCTCCAGAGGGTGGACCCCTCCCCACCACCACCACCACCCCTCTCACTCCCCTTCTCCAGGTGGCTGGGGGGATAAGCTTTCTGCCCCCTCCCCAAAGTTTTTGTCTGCCTCTCTCTCATTCTCTCCGCACTCATGTGGGGATTATCCTTCAGCAGCTCATTAGCCAGCATTGGTGCACCCAGACTTCCCTTGTCTTTCTCTTCCTCTCATCTGTTTTTCATCCTGTTATACATCCTCTTGGATGATGAGAAGTTTGTGTTTTAGGGGAAAATCAGGGAGCTTGATTATTTTAAAGCCTATTTTAAATGTAACTGGTTCTGTATGTGCTTTATGTTTGCAGGAGACTGAACACGCTCAACAAGTGTGCTCTTATGAGACTGGAGATATCACCACAAAGAAAACGCGTAAGTGCACATGCAGACACATGAACTCCACTCCATCCTGCACGTCTCCTCGACCACAATTGCATTTGCTCACCTCAACCATCAGTTCACTCTAGGCCACGGGGCAAAGCTGCGTTTTCTCTCATCTAGTTTAATGAGAAGGCACCTGTCGGGTTTATTTCTATATCAAGTGGGCTGTGTGAACCCTAGGGGCAAGGAGGATAGCTTTAATGTCTAAATTAAGGGGTTGCATTCACCAGGACCTCCCCCTTGTGAAGGCATGCTCCCCTTCTTTCTCAAATACTTCCTCATACTTCTTGCTCACCATAAAAAGAGTCAGTGCGGTGCTTTTGTGGCAGTCCCACAGAATGAACCACCATCCATCTCTTATCTGTGATCATGGTCACAAGTGTCTGCGAGTGTGCGCATTACACACTTTTCTAAGAGAAAACCGAACTCCCTTCAATATCACACTCTTTCAAGGAAACAGGTCTCCTGGAATGTTTTGTCCTCTTCAAGGAAAGTTGGTTAAATGTGTGAATATTCCCGTTTTAGACCATGTTTCAAGAGCCCTAGGAAGCCTGAAGTGACACACACTGTCACTTTGTGATGAGAATTGCTCCTTTTTATACAAATCAACCTTGATTCCCTAATGGCCTCAGACGCCACATAGTAACATCCTTGTTCTGTGCGTGGTGGTATTCATTAGGATGACCCTTTCTGTGTCACCTTTCATTTCAGGAGTCAACAGAGAAGAGTAGGAGAGTCAAAGAGGTTATTTACCGTCTTTGTGGGACGACAACCCCCCCACCCTTTAGACAGCTTAGGAATGCATTGATCTCCTCATGTCTTAACATTCCCTCTCTCCATTTCCCCGCCTCTCATTTTTTCAGGTTGTTTCTATCTGTTTTATTGTGATGATTAAATAGTTTTCATTCTGCAGACTCTATGTGGCATTCAAAGCGGCCACCACTGCAGTGAATGTTATGGTGGCTTGATGGCTTGAGGATAAGATATCTCCAGTAGACGAATGTCACTGCTCTCCATTCACAACAAATAGCACACCATGGTTATCTCACATTCCAAACAGCATAAATGGAGAAACAAGCCACAATGGTATCCAGAAGTGTCACAAAAAGCTCCATTGTGTTCTTTAAATCATTGATTTTAATAAAAGTCCTGTTTGTAGCAGGAATAGATCACACTCTTTGTTCGTTTTTATTTGAAATTACATCATTTTCCACTGCAAAACATATCAATAATGTGGAGCCCATGTGAGCAGTGAAAGTGGAACACTGGCACACAACGAGTGGAACATGGATTTTGAGGATTTGATCATTTCTGTACTGGAATTTCTTATTCAAAGTGCTAATTTCCTGGCATCTTTATAAAGGAGTGGTTATTGCTTAACAGTCGCTCTCAATTTAGTCCCTCTCTAGCTTTTTATTTTTTTTAAAGATAAAAGAAAGTTTTCATGTTTTGCTGAGCTCAAAGTAAAACTACAGCTTTAGAAAGGTGGGGGATGGGGGGGCGGTTTTATGGGCCTTGGTCCTCTGTGATTGGTGACTGTGTAGAAGTCTCATCTGGAGTCTCTCGGCTCAGTGCATGTTTTTGACAGAGGTCAAATATCTCTGTCATGGATGAAGAAAAAGGATTGAGTGTAGCAGTGTATCAGTGACACTGTGTCACACTCACTGTGTGCGTGAATTCAAACAGACAGAGGGGATAAAGACAGTGGGGGGGGACAACCCCAGTTTGGCGGGCTGTATTTAGAGCTATGAGGGTCATAATGGAATTTCCTGAACTCCCTCCAGGGCCTAAGATAGATTAACCAAACTGGGAGAGGTATGTACATTTTGGGAGGGTGCAGGTGTTGCTATATGTGGCTCAGTAGTGGCCACTTTCCTCTTTGTCTCTTTGTATTTATCGTCCCTGTGGTCAGGAAGTGACTGAAACATGTTTACCAGCTGACCATGGAGATCTTTGCAGGAGCAAGTCTTAGCCACTCAGTTTAAGATATTTTTAATGCAAAACTCAAGCTTTTTGCCACTGGATGTTGTAGATGTAAAGATTTGTGTGCTGTCAATATACTCATGGAGTTTACAATCAGAATAATTATAAAATAAATTCTGCGACTCCTGAAAGTTTCCTGGATCAAGGTGAGGAATGTTGGAAAAGAAATGGAAAACGAAGCAGTGCATAATATTCTCCTTTCCTCCCCCTTCCTCTCTTTTTTCCCCTTCCTCTTGCTACTTCTTTCTCTCCATCTCCCTTATCCCCTCCTTCTTCCCTATCCAGAGTGAGGACTCTGACGAGGACGAGCCGTGTGCCATCAGTGGTCGCTGGACCTTCCAAAGGGACAGCAAGCGCTGGTCCCGTATGGAGGAGCTGGAGGTTTTCTCCACACTGTCCACAGATGCCAGCCAGGCCCCGTCATTCCCCAAGGACCAAGTATCCCAGAAAGGCAAGCTCGCCCTACGTGAAGGCAACAGTTCAGAGAGTGTGCTGACTGACCTCAGCGAGCAGCCTGAAGTCGGCTCCATCCACAGCAGCGGAAGTGGAGGACAGGGAGAAGAGAAGGGTCATGGTGCCGCCCTGGTAAATGAAGCTATACCTGCTGGTGCCACTCGTGCCAGCTCCGTAGCTAGCATGTGTTCATCCTCGGGTACAGGAGGGTCAGGATGCGCTAATGAAGACTCTTTATCCGATGGGTTGCCTCCATCACCCCTGGAGACACTCGGACAATTCACGTTTGATGTCAAAACTGGGATAGGAGGACTAGGAGGGAGTCTGGACAGAGGAGGGGGAAGTGGCAAAAGCACCCGCTCACGGGCTAAGAGCTTCCTGAAGCGCATGGAGAGTCTACGGCTGCGCAGCGGCACCTCCTCCAAGAGGAAGAAGAAGGGGAGCACCAGTGGAGGGAAGATAGAAATCAGCGGCCCCGTCATCAAAGAGGGTCTGGACGATGACAAGCTGAAGAGGCTCAACTGCGTGGACATCTCCAGCATCAACCTCAACCAGAACCTCAATCACCACCGCAATCCCACTCAGACCATGACACTTAACCGGAATCGCTCTGTATCCTACTCCACTCAGACCAGCAACGGCAGCACTGGGAGCACTGGGAGCAGCCAGTCAGAGGCCAGCAGTGGCAGCGCAGTGAGCACACCAAGCCCGGTGACTCGCGCCCGCAGCCACAGCACAGCAGCAAGCTCGAGTAAGAGAGGAGGGATGTATTTGGAGGGTTTTGATCCTTTCAGCATTCTGCAACAAGCTTCTGATCGCCAGCCGACACCCCAACCAAAATCTGCCCCGCCCATCCCCTGCCAAGCCAGTAATGGGATGACCATCCACGAGCAGAACCGCAGGAACAACTGTAATGTTCGAGACAATGGCAGACAAGTTGAGGGAGATGAGGAGGAGGAAGAAGAGGGCATGATCTTCTTCTACTTACCAGAAGGTCACAAACCTGGGACTTTCCCCAAAGCCCTGCAAGACGGAAGCTCACGCAATAACAATGGGAACGATAACGGAAACTCAGTGGTTCTCAGAGGACGGCAAAGCAGACGCCAGCGTCGCGGCTCCTCGGGCTCCGTCGACAGCCGGCTCAGTTTTTACGACAACGTCCCATACACTGAGAGAGAGGAGGAGAGAGAGGAGGAGAGAGAGGAGGAAGAGGGGGACGAACGCAAACTGGAGGAAGTGCTGCAACACGTCAGCGGCCTGCAGCGATTCAATGCCTGGTCAGAGGCTGTGGCCGGTGAAGAGGAGGAAGAAGAGGAGGAAGACGAAGAGGAAGAGGGAGACTCGGACTCAGCACTGGACTCAGCTTCCCCATGCCCGTCCTCTCCTCTGCAGAACCGACTGGAGGAGACGGAGAACGGAAGCGACCAGGACAGCACAGGAAACCCGCTGGGAGAAGGAGAGGAAGGGATGAGAGAAAGAAGAGATTCCGGTGTTGGAGCATCTTTAACCCGAACCAGCAGGTCAGTCAAGAAAATCTGCACTCTGGGCCATTAAATAGTCAGTTTACCTAAAATAACAAACATATATTGTCTCGGTGAGTGCTTGTAGTATCCAGCAATGCAGGCAGTTCTGGTTTATTTGTTGAGATTTATGACATGACTCACCATTTCTCTCTCAAGCTCTATGCAGTGGACAACGAAGAAACAAACAACAGCATTATCTTGTTACTCTGCAAAGTCCACAGACTACACTCTGAAACCTTTCCAAGGGAACCGTTTCTTTTGTAGTTCCAGTGAGGGCTTTAATTCATCCATCTTCTTAACTTTATTTTGGGTGAACTGATCCTTTCTAAGAGAAAGTCATCCACAAAGCTGCCTCCAAACAGACTCATGCTCTCAGGCTGCGTCTGCAAAAGTCTTGCCAAGCGTTAACTTAGTGCACTAAAAGCCCAAGGACAACAAAACAATAGAAAAACAAACACTGAGGTACCAACAAAAAGAGTTTTCCATAGAAAGTGACAGCAAAGGATAAACAGGGGGACACGCTGAGACGCCTCTCCTTACGTAATGGTGTTGAATACTCAGGAATGCTGCTTCGTCTCCATGGGGACTGTTTCTGGAATCTACAGGCAGAATTTCGTTTGGGGTGGGGGGGTGTCTCTAGTCCTTCAGACTATCTCTTGATTGATGTGTACATAAATCCATGTAATCCCGAAACTGATTATTTGGCGCATACAACTACAAATACTACGTGTTGCTATGTGTTATTTTCAAAGTTTATGTGTACACAAAAGCATGACGCATGTCCCAAGATTTGAACTGCTCTCTTTCAGTCAACATTCTTCTTCTCACGTCTCAATCTGCGCTCCCTCCTCCTGTTTCTCCAGGCCGCAGAAACTCCGCTGGCCGAGCTTCCAGAACTCCCATCGGCCCAGCCTGGCCTCCGCCCAGCTCCAGATTAGCTGCCAGTCTGTGTTACAGATGAATCTCCTCCAGAAGCTCTCCCTGCTGCAGCTCACCGCTCTGCTGGAGAAGCATACCCCGACAAACAAACATGGCTTCAGCTGGTGAGTGGACAGGAGGGAAATGGGAGAAAAAAAAAATATGTGTACTGTGGAGATTTAGATTTTTGTATGGAGATTGTTTTACACACACATACACACATTTTTGAAATGTAAAATGCCCCCTGTGTCTGGCTAATTGTTCCCTGTAAGTCATGCCCTTGAATTTATCCATTCAACAAGCCAACTGCTACCCCTCCATCCCACAGGTCCCCCAATCCCTTCCATCTGCAGGTTGTTGTATAGTGTGTAGTGTGGTGACGGCTGTCCACAGAGGTTGGGTTTCACATTCTTTTCCCAGGGCTGTAATTGCTGGGAAGGGGCGTACATTGTCTTTTTCTCAACGGGGCAATCACGGCAGTTCACACGCACGGTGTTACCAGAGCTGGAGGCTGGAAAGATCTGCTCTCAACAATTATCACTCCTCCACCACCTTCTCCCTACCAACTTTAGAGCACTCATTTCAGCTCACTTTATATACTGCTCATGATTATCTTATAGCACCCCAATATGCTACTTGTGACTGTGTCTGCTTTAGCGTATTTGTCACCACTTCTACCTTTTCTTGTTGTCTGCATTCCTGCATTTTGTATTCAAGTTAAATATTAGGGAAAAATCCCTTAGATATGTAATTTGATAGAGGCCTGAAGAAAAAGCTGCGCAGAATAACAGTGTTATAAAAGACTTAACTCCATTGACCAGAATTTACAGGACATTCTTCAGTCAGAATATCAGTGTAACACAGTTACCTGTTTTCTAACATCTGCCTTTTTATACCACTTTAAATGAACTAAAAGTGAAAAATCTAATCATTTCTACTGGAGGCCTTTCTGGGACAGGGACAGATGACATTATGACAGTCTTAGAACAGGCTGGGGCTCACTGAAAGACAGAGGCCACTTGTTGACCGCCGAAGGCCCACACATAATCAGAATTCTGGGCCGGGATCATAATATGCTCCTTTACCATTTTTCCCAAACTGTGGTTCTGAGAGGCGCTCAGAGTCATGTGAACGGCTCTGACAAAGACGAGCTTGTCCCTGGTCGCGCAGAGCGTCTCTCTGCTAAACACAGATACACAGCCATAAATTTGTGGGCGCATTCTTGTGAAACGGTCAGAGTTGCATGTTTCAACTCTGGCCTTGTGGTTATAGACTCGCTGTTCACATTGCACCCAAGTGTGTGTGTGTGTGTGTGTCTTGTGCACTCACACAGAGTAACAAACAGTGAGACAGACACTTTGTGCAGATGTATAAAACAGTGGGTTCCTCCTCTTTTAACAGCCCAGCATACATCCCACCTCTCCCCTCTCTCACCCTGTTTATCCACCCCTCTCATAAACCCGGAGACAAACTTCTGCAGCTCCACACGTAAAACACAAACACACACAGAGTCAGGCTAACTCTTGTGATTGAATTTGTGTCACAGAAGTTCACAAATCCAAACTAACAACTATTTGAAAAATGCGGACGGGGAACAAATCAGAGGGAAAACTTGAGACCAGGAGGACGAGGTAACATTCCCCATCCATGGTGCACAGGACTGGTGCCATGGACTTCACTGAATAATGTGATAAGAGTGGAAATTATATGAATCATATGCTGTGGCCTGCATGTCCACCACAGTCATCAAAATACCAAATGAGGGAGTATAGTTTAGACGAATGGTGTTCATCCTTCCAGCAGATTCACTGAGCACTGAAGCTGTTCTGCACCTTACTGAGACACTGTCTGTTTTTTCCTTTCATTTGTCTGTCTAACTAAGGTTTGATGAATTCATCCATATCCTGTGTTGTAGATATTGATAAGTTCCTCATCTTGTGTGTGTGTGTGTGTTGTAGGGCTGTGCCAAAGTTTATGAAGCGGATCAAGGTGCGCGACTACAAAGACAGAAATGTGTTTGGTGTGCCACTACAAGTCATCGTCCAGAGGACAGGCCAGCCCCTCCCTCAAGGAATCCAGCAGGCCATGCGCTACTTGCGCAATCAGTGCCTCGACCAGGTACTATAAAGTATACAAATAATCTTGTAAACAGAAACCTGTTCTTGTACTTTGATTACATGTGTCATTACACAGTCATAAATTCTGCCAGTGTCATTGAACTGAAAGTGGAAAAACATTCTTCTTTAAGTTGCTCAAGTTACATAATATCTTCATTTTAAGACATCTGCATCAGTCGAAGGTGAATCCATGATAAGATTTTTTTCACTGGTTGTTACATAAGATGGAGCAGTGAATTGGAAAAAGTCTGAGATCCACTTGTGTGTGTATATGGCCTCAGCCTTTCCCCCTCTTTCTCTTCTCACTGTCACACATAAGCTGAAGTGTGGAGGCCTGGGGAGAGTCTAAGTGTGCAGCTGCTAAGTCACCTGTGTGTCTGTTTGATCCCTGGACAGCATGAAAGATTTATCTCAGAGCATCTCGTGTGTGTGTGTGTGTGTGTATTCAAAAAGGAAAGAAAGAGGGAATAAGGAGAAAATAGCACATTAAAGGAGGGCAAATCAGAAATGAGGGAGATGGAGTCTTTTCAAAGCAGGACAAGGCGCCTCTGTTTGGAAGTGGTGAAAGCTCATGGAAAATATTCAGGCAGGACAAGCCAACAGCCTTCTGTCTTTCTTCTTTCCGTCTCTTTTCTTGACCCTATCTTGCCATTTCGTAAGGCCTTAGAAGGCCACTGGTGAGGTCTTTCGCAGCACAAGAATGCCTGCTGGGTGTCATGGGAGCTTCTCATAAATACAGTCAACACAATCTGTTGTGATGTAACCATATTGACTGTAAGCTCTGGATTTGGGGATAAGACCACAATATGTAACAGCCTGCGGTTTTAGACAACAAGCACATGAGTCATTTTTGATATGCTTTAATGATAAGATGTAATAATGTTTAAGTGAATCAAAGTTCAAAGCTGACTGATCAAGCCTTTGTGCTTGATTTAACTCTCTCTGTCTTTGTGTCCACATCTCTCTGTCCAGGTGGGTCTTTTCAGGAAATCAGGAGTTAAGTCTCGAATCCAAGCTCTGCGTCAGATGAACGAGGCGAGCGGCGCAGATGGAGGCGGAGTCAGCTACGAGGGCCAGTCGGCCTACGATGTCGCAGACATGCTGAAGCAGTACTTTAGAGATTTACCAGAACCCCTGCTCACTAGCAAACTCTCCGAGACCTTCCTCCAGATCTATCAGTGTAAGAGTACGCAGACGCACTGTAAGCTTCCATCATCCACGTACAGCCACGCATCTTCATGAGATGAGTTTATTGTCTGGCTGCACATGTTTACCAGTCATTAAGCAAGAAATTGTAAAAGAAAACAAACAAGATGAGTGCAGGAAATACCTGCGGGATGAGGTGATCTGTAAACCGTAAATGCACCTGCTTTAGAATAGGCTCATCTTTTTATGACTCACTCATAGCATGGACATCCTCTCAGGTTCTGGCACAGTGTGACTGTAATAGTTGCATTAGCGACTGTTTATATAAGATAAAACAAAAGCCAGTCCTGTGCAGGGAGTATGAAGCATGAAGCTTATAGAGTACACATACATGTCAGCTTATATAACACACTCAGCTCCAGGCAGATCCCATTATAGCTCACTCCTGGCAGGCGATGTAAAGTTATACACAAACTCCTTCCTGAGTTAACACACACAAAAAAAAGATGATGTGACCGTGGTTATTAGTCCTTTTCTGTGTGTAACCCAGAACATCTCCTCCTCCCTCCCCAGATATGCCCAAAGAGCTGCGCCTGCAGGCCACTCGTGCTGCCGTGCTGCTGCTGCCCGACGAGAACCGAGAGGCGCTGCGGACGCTGCTGTGTCTGCTGAGTGATGTGACAGCCAGCGTGGCTGAGAACCAGATGACCCCCACCAACCTGGCCGTTTGTCTGGCCCCATCCCTCTTCCACCTCAACACCCTGCGCCGCAAGGAGAGCTCCTCGCCAAGGTGCGCGTCTGAGAGCGTGCTGCCGTAATCAGTGCATTTATTATGATCCCATCATTGACACAGTTATTGTATTAGCGGCTTGCATAACCTGTAATATGCTGCACATTCTGAAAACAGGAAAGCGACACTTTAGGGAAACAAAAGAGCAGGATACTGTGGATGGAGGACAGAAGAAAAAGGAAGAGAGCAAAGCTTGTGAGAAGGGGAAGGGAGAGAGACAGGGGAAATAGAAGGGTTACACAAACATCTTTGGCTAATTAAGAAACATATTTTGTTCCAGATTTGGCACCGCTAGAGGGGGGGAGGGGTTATCAGGTGTACACTGCAAAACACCTTTGTTCTTATTTCTTCCCACCTTCAACCCCCCTCCTCCCCCCTCTCCCCCGCTTCCTTTGCTTTGTCTTCATCCACTGTCTGGATGATGAAACTGTTACTTATGTTCTTTCTCTCCTCTCCTTTTCTCAAAGAGTGATGAACCGCAAGCAAACGCTCGGAAAGCCGGACCAAAGAGATCTGAATGAGAACCTGGCTGCCACTCATGGCCTGGCACACATGATCCAGGAGTGCAGGAAACTCTTCCGGGTCAGTGGTTTAAAGCATTCGAAAACAACGTGCACTCTATTGTCATACTTGTGAGCAAACTCCTCACATTTAGGGTTAAAGTTAATCTGAAAGATGACTGAAAACAGATCAGAGTGTTTCCCCTGTTTGAGGTTTTTATGGCAAACTGCCACTTCAGGTGATGAGGGTGTGTTTGCTGACAGGGTGAATGTCACCTCTGGCTCACTGTACCATGTTTCTGCCAAACACCTTGTCTCCCTGTGTTTGTCCATTAAACAAACAAAGTCCCAGTTACATAACTCGTTAATCCAATTCACGCTGTCATTTGCTCAAGCAATGTTATGATTACATAAAGTAAATACACCAACTGGCCTTGTGTTTTAAACGCCCCATTTGTAGAGAACAGAACTTTACTTCATGTTTATGCCCTTTTAAACCCAACTGAGGCATTTGGGCAGAAAGTTACAAAATATAGCATAACCGCTGGCACCACTGTGTGCCCTCAAGGAGGCACTTGATGGGATAAACAGGAAATTATCGGCAAACGACACCATAACTAATCCAATTTCAATGCCATTCAGTCTAAAACTTCTCTGACATGCCATAGTAATTACTAAAAGGCTGCACAGTGCGTGTGATTACTGCTAAAAGTTTTATTAGATTGTGTGAGAGCTTCCTGGCTTCCGGTCAAGTTCACGTCAGACAACAAGTAAACTCAATTATCTACCAAATTATTATCTTTTAATTAGATTTCCACTTGCTCGTGGAGGTTGCTAAATGGTGAGCAGTGATCGGAAGTGATGGCCTATGAAATAATTGACTATAATCAACCTCCTGCAACCTTTTCTCATCCAATCAGAATCCTTTTCTAAGGCAGTATTATTATTAGGAGTCAGTTAAAGCTCCAGGTACAAATAAGATAGAGAGAGAGAGCTCAACAAACAGGAGGTGTTTGTTTCCATTTGAAATTGTTTTCATCCTTATACAGATTACATTTAATACAGTTTCCCATTGTTCAAGACACAGAAATATCCTGCTTTAACTGATGGAAAGGTCAGTTAACTGAAAAATCCTTCAGTGTTTGGTTGTGAATCTCCCTCTAGTATCACAATTAAACAACACAAGTTCTTACTCAAGCTTTGATATGTCAGAGTGTTATGAGGAAACGCATTTTTGGACCCTTCTATCTATATTTATCTTGACATAAGACACATTTTCTCATTTAGTGTGTGAATAACTGTTCTGAAATCCTTCTTGCCAACAGATACCAGAGGAAATGAATCGCTGCAGGAACTCCTACGTGGAGCAGGCACTGCTTCCTCGACGCTTGGAGGACCTCACAGGTGAAGAGGCCGGGCAAGGAGGCTACAGGGCGTACCTACAGGACAGCCTGGACGCTCTCCTCAAAGAGGCCAAGGACAAGTTCAGAGGCTATGACAGCTGCTCGACGCCCGAGCACGCAGAGCTAGCCTACAGAAAGGTGAGCCCACGCTTTGTTTGCTCTCTGCCTCTGCAGTCCACCCTGATGCTGTCACTATGTTTGTTTGGTGCAGAGGCTGGATACAGCGATAGATTTGCCACAGAGTGAAAGTAATGGGGTTCACGAAAGATTAATGAACAAGAGATGAGTCATCAATGAATCATCATTGTGTAAACAAGCCACCATTCATGTCACACACTCTCCGTTCAACTATCTGTTTCCTGTCCTCTCTCCTGCTTCTCTAAATATCGAGTGGAAAACCAGCAGTTACGGTTTCCTGCATAGAAACACATCCGTGTGAATCTGGCCTGTCCCTTGGCCTCTCATTCCCCCTCCCATCACTGGAGTCCATCCGAGAATGACATCAGCTTGACATAGACACACACACAAACATACACAGCCTCACCACTATCCCAGGCCTAAATTTCCTGTGTCGACTCTGGGAGGTTATCTTCTCTCTAGTTTGAGAGTCACAAGGCAAAGAGTGCGTGTTCTTTATCATCTGACGCACCAGTGAAGCGGCTGACTCGGCCAGGGGGCAATGGGAGGTTCTGAAACACTTGGCCGACTGTTATGCATTGAACTTATGGTTTCATCATCACAACAGTCGTGCATTAAAATTTTGGTTCAGTGGCCAATTGACCAGTTGCTGTGTGTGTTTATATTAATTTAAAATAGCCTCAAGAAAATTCAACCTAGAATCTGTTAAGTTTCCAAAAAATTTCTACAATATGTATTTACACTTTGTTCTTGCTGCAAAATAATAAATATATGTTTGTTAAATATGTAAATTAAAATACACCCTTTCCATGTCTTCTTCCAGGTGCATGATGGGTTTCCACTGCGGCTGTGGAAGGTTACGGTGGAGATACCTGCGAGTCCCGAGGAAGTTCTGAATCGGGTTCTGCGAGAGCAGGGCCACTGGGATGAGGACCTGCTCGAGAGTCGCGTGGTGGAAACTCTGGATGAGAGGACAGAGGTCTACCAGTACGTCAGGAACACCATGGCTCCACATCCCACCAGAGACCATCTGGTGCTCAGGTAGAACATCCTCCCATCTCTGTCCCACTTCTCACTTTGTCTGTGTCTTTACTGTTCTGCTCTGATTCAGTGTTTTTTTTTTTTTTTAATCAAACGCTATGTCTTTGCTCTTTCTTCCAGAACGTGGGTAACAGACCTGCCAAAAGGAGCATGCGCACTTGTGTGTACGTCCGTGGACCATGAAGGGGTACCTGCTGTGGGAGTTCGGACCAATGTCCTTACCTCACGCTACTTCATCGAGCCCTGCGGAGCCAACAAATCGAGAATGACACATATTTCCAGGATCGACTGCAGGTTAGTGGACAGTTAACTGTGGGGACTTTATGAAGCCCTTGTTTTATGTTTATTCAATGTCATTTAGCCGATGACACAATCAGCTAACACTGTGTCTCTTGCTTATTTTTCAGGGGTCGTTTTCCAGAGTGGTACAATAAACTATATGGACACTTGTGTGCTGCTGAGGTGGCACGGATACATGACTCATTCACTGCAACCATGGACAAATGAGAACAAAAATAGCGTGCAATATGGGCTACAACAGTTTCAACAGCTTCTTTCAACCCTGGTCTGTTGGACCATAATGTCCAAATAATCCTACTGGGGACTTGACATGACTCATTCCACCCAGAGAGACAGAGACAGAGTGAGAGAGAGGTGGAGTCCAAACCTCCTTATACACACATTTAAAGGACAAACCCTGGATCCTGGATTGAAGGATGTTCATTTTTTTTTATTTTATTTTATTTTTGCTCTAATCATGTCACAGCCAATTGATGTTAACATTATAAACTATTTTATTGCAGTGTGCTTGTGTCATTCAAACATTGATCTGGGCCAAAGGACATGATGTTGCTGATACAGGATGTGAGGTTTAACCAAAGGGTGCTACTGCTTCTGAGAAGCAAGGGGGACTGTGGTGGGAATGTGTGTGTGGGGAATGTGTGTGTGTGTGTGTGTGTGTTGGCTTCATCTGCATGGGTCCAGCTCTGATAAATGGATATGTCTGTGCAGAATGGTAA